>BCLH01000658.1:101221-136263 GCA_001602315.1 Zoysia pacifica
GCGGACGGGGAAAGGGGAGAGGGCAGAAAGGCTGTTGAGTTGGTGTTGACGATAAGGTTTGCTTATATATTTTCTATCCAATTTTTCTCGAATTTTTTCGTCACCAAAATCAAAATATTTTTAAAAACTGATTCAACGAAGAAGTTGCATTTTTCATCTAGTTTTTTTTACATATTTTTTATTTTGAAATCCACCAAATTTTCAAAATTCAAAAAAATTTGAATTCGAAAACCGTTCAAACCGAACCGGAGTAGTTTGGACGGTTTTCACGAAAACCACGTGGTAAACCGCAGTTTTGCGAACCTTGGTCCCAGGCAACCGATCTCAAAGCGGCTGCTAACTGCTAACATCTTCCTCCATGGAACAGCACTGGCTCCCATCGCGCAGCAAGTTAGCAACCAGATTGGCCGTAGGAGCAGCAGCCAGCCATGGCGCCTCGATCGAAGCCAGCGACGATGCAGAGGCTGACTCCGGCATGTCATTTGTTCCCATCACTCTCTCGTCCGCGTACCTCCCTGCCGCTGTTGGTTCGTCGTCGTCGTCACCGGCCTTCTCCACGCTGTGCCTCCTCTCCAGGTCGTACCGCCACCGGTGCTGCTCTGCCCGTGCTCCAGTGAGCCCCTTTCCCCCAACTTCGGTGCGGCCTGCCCAGGCGCGGTGTGGCATCGCCGGCGCGGCGTGGCTGGTGTGAACAAGGCGTGACCTGATAACAGGCAAAGTCTCCTGGCAGCTATGGGCGTGGCGGCGGTACTGCGGCCTACCGGCAGCGTTGGCGAATGGATCTGCGGCCTGGCAGCGGCTCGGTGGAGGCGCCCGACATGGCGGAGGAGGACCCGTGTTTACGTTTCCTTGACGGTTTAGATCAAAAGGTTTGGACACGTGGTGTAAATCAGAAGCAGGATTGTATCACAATGGATTGCAGTCGGTGTGCAGAGAATTTTTTTTCTATGATTTGATGATAAAAAACAAAATGTCCATGTCCGAAGTGCGGACTACGTCCGGCTCCACCGCTGGCCCATAGGGTCCCCCTGGAAAAAAAACGTCGGGCGGGCGGGGCCGCTCGCGCGGGTCGATGAACGGCGTCGGCCGTGTACGCAGATGCGGACGTGGGAAAAAAAACCGCTCGTGATTTGATCCGAGAGATTCCCCAGATTTCCGTGCTACAGCGGCTCGGGTTGGGACGACGGAAAAGGCCGGTCAAAGCAAGCGCGCCGAACACCTTTGTCAGTTCAGGGATCGACTGAGCCCCGGCTTGCTACTGCTTTTGATTAATCCGAGGAGATTTTATATGCCGACGCTTTGCAGGGATCGGCAGACGGCGCTTTGGCGAGATAGATGGTCACTTCTCGTCACCCACTTTGATGCCATCACTGCCTTCGCGATTCCTAGTTTTGTTTGTACTGCAGTTCACGTGGCAGGGATGAAAACAGTGTCGTGGAAGCTGTATTCAGTAGTACTCATGAATCAGATACGCTGCTTTTGATCACGCACCATGCTTACTGACAAGCGACATCGTCAGAGACTGAATATGTGTCTAGATCAGGAACACAGGCGAAACAACGAGCGTGTCGAACCCGGCAGAGAGGCAGGGAGCCGTCCGTGGACGATGCACCAGCGCGGTGCGGCAAGTAACAGGAGATGGCACCATTTGTGGTGAACGGACGAATCTGTCCGCCGTTTCTTGCCTTGCCTGCAGGCGATTGGATTCCGAAAAGCAGAGAACTGGCCTACACCGAGGAGAGGGAGAGAGCTCGCGGGCGGTTGCGATTCATGGGCCTCAACCGGCCAGGCTGAATACGTTCAAACAGCACCCAATAATGTAGGGATGATTAAACAGTGATTTCATACAATAGTTCTGATTCACTGTTTCTACTGCTAATTCTGATGCTTCTGACCACAAGCTTGTTTCATCTCATGTCGGGGAAAAGGAAGTGTAGTTAGTCATCTGTTTACATCTCTTCTCAAAGAACTGGTATTTGGGTATTCGTCAATTCCAATCAAGATTTATCTGGATACCTTTAAAAGGAAGAAGGCAGCTCCCAGTAGCTGCTACAGTATGAAAGAGCAAAGATAACGCCTCCCTTGAATGCAAAAAATTTAATTGAAATCTTACACAAACTTCACAGAAATCAGTTTAATTTTATAAAAATAAAATAAAGGTTCAGCTGGATGGCGGTTGGTTTAGCCGATGGGCTAGGCTCAGGAAGAAGCCCAGTCCAGCTGGCTCACGCAATGTGTTAGACTGGGCTGACCGCAGAGAGGCCCTCGTGTCATACTAGGCCGGTTCAACTGGCCCAGACGCGGAAAACGGAAGAGGATAGACAGTCATTTAGACACGATGGTTAAAAGCAGAACCTTCAAGTTAATGATTGAGGTCGTCAAGTCCAACAAACAAACAGAACAAGTCACAACCTATCGAACCGGCCGTATTCGACCCAAGCGCTCGGTTTTTATATGGAGTATGGTAGTATACTTAAGGGTGGATTAAGGATTTGATGTTGATGGTGTCACCACCAAATCTTAAGTATTAAAATTGATGGCATTCACTAAATGTCAGGATAGTATATCCCAATTACTTACCTCCGATCTATAAATAAAAGCCCATCTACAAACTATGATTCACGATCCGTCTACGACCAACGAAGGGTCACATCCCGTCAAGAACATCTCGACCTCAAGGGTCAAAATCGCGCAAGCGTTCAAGCCTGACCGACAAAATATTGAAGCTATACGACAACAAGATTCAGCCCACCAACGGCTAAAAGCCAACGCTCTAACCCGACCCTTGAAGGTCAGGCACCGCCTTAGCAACCAACTACTGACAACCGCAGAGATTCCTGCCAATGTACAGCAGTAGATAAAGCAATTTTGCCGAGAGATAAAATATTTCAAAAGTTGGTAAAGCAGCCAAGCGATCGGTAAAGCAAGACGAAAAAATGACATTTGTTCCCTACGACTAAACAAAGTACGTACGAAAGCCAATGGCTAACTACACTGGCGCCAACGGTCGCTAGACGACCAATTCTGATGACGACCGAGGCCCTACCTGGTGGAGGACTAGCAGATTCCATATGCACCAAGTTAGTGCTCTCGGTTTGACCTCTATAAAAGAGATACCATGAGGCATTAGACGAACAAGAACCAAGATAGACAAAGAAGACAATAGAAGAACAAGTGAAGTTAGCCGAGTTGTATTCAAACCACCTCACTGTAATCACATCCACTCACGCTAGCTAGGGTTTCTGGATCGAGCCAAGACCCTTCTGCGTTGTACTCGTGTTCTTAAGTTCATACGATTTGATCTCTCTCGTCCCTTAACGTAGGGTATTACGCCTCTCAGCGGCCCGAACCAGGTTAATCTTTGAGTCTTTTCGTAGACAACCCATTCGAATACGAAGAGTGCACAAATACTCCCTCTGATTACGTAAATTTTACTGTCCTCGATCTCTTGCCTATTCTTCGGGGGTTTTACGGTTGCCATCGTTCGTGATGGTCGATCGGAGAGCATCCCCATGTTCGCTGTTGGCCAGGCCTTCCGCTTCGAAAGCTGGATTTCGTTGCCGACAACGGCGACAAGCTTCACCTTCAAACCCCGCGCAAGCGACGTTCGCCTCGATGTCGTTCGCCTCGCCGTCGTTCATCTCGTCTTCTATCTCACGATGTGTTGGGTTATGACCCGTCCCGTGAGTGCTTCACGCTACTACCTAACAAGGCCACGGAGGTCGATACCACCGGCAAGGCTCTTGACGATGATTCTTCTCAGCATCGTCGCGCTCTTTTTGTCGTCGAAGACGCTCTCCGGCGTAAGCTTGCGACCAGAGGCGATGGTCAGGGCAAGGGTACCACTGCGATGAGCGGTGGCACTCGAACCCAGACTCGGTCTACTTATCAGCAAATAATGGACGGTGTCATGCTTCGCGACTACATCCAGCGCTTTTCGCGCAAGCAAAATGAGCTACCCAACATAAGCGACGCCGACGTCATCAACGCCTTCACCTGCGGCACGACGTCCAAGGCGCTCGTCCACAAGCTGGGATGTAAAAACCCTCGGACGGCGTGCGCCCTTCTCGACATCGCCACTACCTTAGCCACCGAGGAGGAGGCTGTCCAAGCCAACTTCAACCAGGATTAGACCAAAGATAAGGAGAAGTCCAATGCCGCAAGAACGACAACCGCTCCGACCGCAGGGACAGTCGGGACGGGTGGGGGGGCTTGAGCAACAAGAAGCAGAAGAACTGCCGACACGATGAGGAGTTCGTGGGCATCACCGAGTGGCCGCCTTGACCCTAAGCAAAAAAAGCCGGTCGACCACAACAACCACTTCAAAAAGATGCTCGATAAAATCTGCACCAACTACGTGACCCCCGTCAAGCACACCTTGCGAGATTGCCACCTCATGCGAGCCTTCTATAGAGGTCACTTTCGACCCGACTCCCGTCAGCCTCAAAATCTCGACCCTCCCTCGAAGGAGGCCAAGGGTAACACCGACACCTTTCTCGAGCCGAAGGACTGCCTGATAATCCTTGGTGGGCCGGTGGCTTACGAGTCACGGCGCCACTAGAAGCAGACGTGGCGGGAGGTCAATCTCACCGACCCCGCTGTGCCCACCTACCTCAAGTGGTCGGAGGTCCCGATCACCTTCGACAGATCCGACCACCCTGACTACGTGCCTCAGCAAGGTGCACGATCCAATCATCAGCACCACATGTCTAACCAAGGTTTTCATAGATGGAGGCAGCGCCCTGAACATACTATACATCGACACCTTCAAAAATATGAAGCTCTCGGAGTTCGACCTCCGTCAGAGCAACGTTCCATTTCGTGGCGTCATCCCCGGGGGTAGCGCGGTGCCCCTAAATCGGATCACCTCACCAGTCACCTTCGACGACTGCGACAACTTCAGGACGTAGAAGCTCACCTTCGAAGTGGTCGGCTTCTCCTGCGTCTACCACGCCATCCTCGGCCAACTCGCTTATGCTAAGTTCATTGCCGTCCCCAGCTACGTCTACATCAAGCTCAAGATGCAGGAGCCTAAAGGTGTCATTACTGTGATATCCCGCTTCAAGCATGCTCTCGCTTGTGAGCTAGAAAGCTATGAGCTGGTCGTCGCCCTCGTAGGGTTGGCCCAACTGGAAGAGATCTCCAAGTCCTAGGTGCTAACTGCAATTCTCGACTCCCAGCCTTCAACCTCTACGTCCTTCGAGCCGGCCGATGACTCCAAGGAGATCCTCCTTGACAGCACTGACCCGACCAAAAAGGCCAAGATCGAGACAGCGCTTTTCGACGAATAGGAAAGCGCGCTTGTCGACTTCCTCATCTGAAATCGAGATGTCTTCGCGTGGGCACCGTCTGATATGCCAGGCATCTCGAGAGAGGTCGCCGAGCACTCTCTAAACATCATTCCGAGCTCCCAACCGATGAAGCAACGACTCCGACACTTTGATGACGAGAAGCCAACTGCTTGATGCTAAGTTCATCAAAAAGGTCTACTATCCTGAGTGGCTAGCAAGAATGAGAAATGAAGAATGTGCGTTCACTTCACGAGTCTTAATAAAGCATGCCCAAAGGTTCCGTTTCTTTTGCCGCGCATAGATCAAGTGATCGATTCCACCGTCGGCTGCGAAACCTTTAGCTTTTTTGATGCGTACTTCAGGTACCATCAGATATCTATGCGCGGCTCTAACCAGCCGGCTACGTCGTTCATTACGCCTTTCGGCTCGTTCTGCTACGTCACCATGCCCTTCGGCCTCAAGAATGCTGGTGCTACATATTAGCGCTGCATGTAGAAGTGCTTCCACGACCAGCTGGATCGAAACCTAGAGGTCTACGTCGATGACATCATCATCAAGACTCAGTAAGTGGTCGGTCTCATTGAAGACCTGGAGGAAACCTTCGTCAACCTCCGAAGGTTTCGCATCAAGCTCAACCCAGAGAAGTGCGTCTTTGGCGTCTCCACCGGCAAGCTCCTCGGGTTCGTCATCTTCGAACGCGGCATCGAAGCTAATCCCGAGAAGATCACCGCCATCTGCAACCTCGGGCCCATCAACAATGTCAAAGGTGTCCAGAAGCTTATTGTGTGCCTGGCGGCCCTCAACCGTTTCATCTCTCGACTGGGTGAGAAGGCTATGGCTTTTTACCGACTCATTTGAAAGTCCGACCGTTTCACTTGGACCGTCGAGGCCCAAGAAGTCTTTGAGTAACTGAAGACTATGCTTTCTTCTCCACCAGTCTTAACCTCGTCGACCCCTAGTGAGCCACTACTCCTCTACATTTCCGCAACCACTAAGGTCATCAACACTGTCCTCGTCGTCGAGCGACCGGAGGATGGTCGGGCCTTGAAGGTCCAGCGGCTCGTCTACTTCATCAGCGAGGTACTAGCTGACGTTAAGACCCGGTATACCCAAGTGGAGAAGCTACTTTACGCGATCCTCATCACCACCCGCAAGCTTCGCTACTACTTCGATAACCACTCCATCTGAGTGTTGATGAGCTTCCCTCTCAAGGAGATCATCAACAGCAAAGACATGGTTGGGCGCATCGCCATGTGAGCTATGGAGCTCATGGGCCACGACATCACCTACGTGCCTCGACAAGCCATCAAGCCTTAGACCCTCATCGACTTCATCGTCAAGTGGACCGAGGCACAAGAACAACCAGATCTCGCCGATCTCGAGCACTGGACTATGTTCTTCGATGGCTCTTGTCGGCTGAAGGGCTCGGAGGCTGGCGTCGTTCTTATCTCTCCCAAGGGAGACAAGTTTCGATATGTACTGCAGATCCATTTCCCTGCCTCGAACAACGCTGCAAAATATGAAGCCTTGCTACATGGCCACCGAATGGCCATCTTCGGCGTCCAACGTCTCTACGTCAAGGGCGACCCCAAGCTCGTCGTAAACCAAGTCATGAAGATATCAAGCTGCCGGTACCCCAAGATGAAGGCTTACTGCTAGAAAGTTCACAAGCTTGAAGACAAGTTCGACGGGCTTGAGCTCCATCACGTTCTACGCCGCGACAACGAAGCAGCTGACACCCTCGCTCGGATGACCTCGGGGTGAGATTCGGTTCCCAACGATGTCTTCCTCGAAGTCCTCTCCAAGCCAACGATCAAGCTCAAAGATGGTGCCACCGACCTCCAGGTCGAGGCGGCAGTTGGCGAGCAGACCCCGACCCTTGAGGCAGAAATTGTGGCCATCATCTCCGACTGCTCCCAGGACATCTACGCCTTCCTACAAGACGGCACACTTCCAGCTGACACCACCGAGGCTCAGCGGGTCTCGCGACGAGCCAAGGCCTACGTCATCATCGATGATGAACTCTACAAGCGGAGTCCCAGTGGCGTTATCCAGCGCTGCATCCCTCAGGCGAAGGGTCTTCATCTCCTCGATGACATTCACTCACACATCTACGGGCATCATGCCACTCCGAGGACCTTGGTCGAGAAAGTTTTCCGCCAAGGGTTTTACTAGCCTACAGCGGTTTCTGACGCCGAGAAACTCATTTGCTCTTGCAGAGGCTGTCAGTTCTACGCCTGACAGACCCATCTGCTGGCCCAGGAGCTCCAGATGATTTCGATCACATGGCCTTTTGCGGTCTGAGGACTCGATGCCCTCGGGCTTTTCCGACCAATGCCCGAGGGCTTCACCCACCTTTTTGTCACTGTCGACAAGTTAAACAAGTGAATCGAGGCAAAGTTGACCCCCTGCATCAGCTCCGCCCGAGCTGTCGAGTTCATCCGCGACATCATCTGTCGCTTTAGAGTGCCACACTCCATCATCACCGACAACGGTACGCAGTTTACCGGTCTCGTCTTCCAGGAATTTTTGCGAGGAGTACCACATCTGGATCGACTTTGCCTCCATCGCCCATCTGAGGACCAACGGTCAGGTCGAGCATGCTAATGCGATTGTGCTGCAAGGATTTAAGCCTCAGATCTACGACTCCGTCAGGCAAGCGGCCGGGCGGTGGGTCAAAGAACTCCCATCCGTGTTGTGGGGCTTACGAATGACCCCCAACAGAACTATGGGGTTCACTCCCTTCTTCCTGACTTTCAGAGCGGAAGCTGTGCCGCCGACCGACCTCGACTACAATTCCCCGAGGGTCTGAGCCTACGACGAAGAAAGGTCGGAAGCGGCGCGGTAAGACACCCTGGATCAGCTGGACGAAACGCGCGACGTTGCCATCCTACGGTTGGCCAAGTATCAGAAAAGTCTGCGACGACTGCATGCTTGGCGATCTTGTGCTCAAGAGAGTGCAAGACAAGACCGACCACCACAAGCTATCACCCCCATGGAAGGGTCCTTATGTAATCAAGCGAGTTTTAAGCCCAGCGCGTATAAGTTAGCGACCGACGGCGGCAGAGAGCTAGCCCATGCCTAAAATATCGAGAACTTATGTCATTTCTACGCATAATAATATCAGCTAAGTTTCTATGCATTCTCTTGTCTCACTAACTATTTTTTGGCAGTGAAGTGCAGCCAACTCGTCTACCCTTCACCACCCGGGGGCTAATCACAGGGCCAGAATGATCGACCCTTTCGCATTCGACCCTTAAGGTCTCGCGCCTCGTTCCCACGTCCTAAGGCTCCGTGGCTTAGCCTCAATAAGCCTCCGCGCCTCGTTCCTACGTTCAAAAGCTCCGTGCCTTAGCCTCAACAAGGCTTCGCGCCTCGTTCCTGCGATTTAAGGCTCCGTGCCTTAGTCTCGCAAAAAGACTCCACGCCTCCCTCCATTTCCTCAGGGCCCGACCTCTCGACCTGCGCCAAGTTTCGCGGGTGACCCTTAGATGTGCCAAGTTACGAAAGCGTTCTCATTAAAGTTTTCCTCGCGGCTAACGATCCGACCCGACATCGGTGATGCTCTACGGCTGTATCGAGCCCAACACTCGACCCTACGAGCTTTATCCGACCCAGTCACTTGATCAACGCCCAACGGAACTCGAAAAACGTTAAGTGCGAAAAATTGAAACACACAAGAGGGTCGAAAACTTGCATACTCACACATATCCAAAAGTGTTCATGACACAGTCGGATACAAAATACTACTACTCCCTACAGATAACTAAGGACGCCGATGTTGCACGTGGGGAAGGTGGCCGAACCGCTCTCGAAGAAGTTCTGACCCGTTGAAATCAGCGAAAACCGCTCGTGCCGATGGCTGCATCTCGACCTCGAGTGCCGTCATCTCCTCCTCCGACAACCCAAAAGCGAACCCCTCGACGATCCGACCGACGTTCGCGTCCGGGTTGTGGGAGCGGGTCAACGCCAGGGTCAGCGAGGCCCCATCCTCGAGCGCCCTCATCAACTCAGCGGCATAATGCCCGGGAGCTGCTGCAGCATGTGCGTCACGAACTCCGTCGAGAGGAAGTTCTCATGCATGTCGACGAAGACCCGAGGGAGCAGGCGCCGACCTGCGGACCTCAATGGTCGGAGCTCACCGATCAGAGCTACAGAAAACACACTGTCAAACGGTCGACCCCCAAGACCAATCAATAAACAAAAAGGTACGACACTTACCATCCTGCTCTTTCGCCACAGCTTCGACAAGGCCCTTGGCCTTGTTCAGCTCCCCTAGAAGTCGCTTGACCTCAGATTCGACAACCAGACGTGCCTCTTGGACCTCGGAGGCGGCCTGCTGCATCTCCCGTAGCTCCTCCGATAGTCCCTCGACCTTAGCCTCTGCGATGGCTCGCTCCGAATTGATCAGGTCCCGCTGCTCGAAGGCTCGCTGGCGCTCCTCCATGGCCCTCTTGGTGGAGGACTCGGCACTCTAACGGGCCCCGTCGGTGTGGGCCAAGAGGTCTTTAAGGCACCGCACCTCCTTGTCTGATGGGCCGTCTGCCACCGGAGCTCTACAAAAAGACTAAGTCTTTAGTCGAGATCTGACTCCGGTCTTCAATACGGTAAAGCTTAAAAATTGCTAGCTAACCTACTTGCGATTGTTTCCCGCGCGAAGGTGAGATCAGAGGAGAGCGTTCAGTTTTCCGACCGTGCCGTCACAACATCTATACGCACCCGGTTGGCCTCATCGAGCGAGATGCGGCTTGCCTCACGGGCGGCATTGAGCTGGTGGTGTAGCTGGATCGCGGAGTCCCTCGAAGCGTCCTGACCAGCCTGGGTTCTCTCCAGCTCCGCCCGAATAGCATCGACCGCAGATTGCAGAGCATAGCCTCGAGGAGGTTGACCCACGCCTGCGGCAAGATTCGCCTGCAAACGACAATATTGAACGTCGCGACGAACAGGTTTGACTAAGAAACTTTAAATGTTCAAGCTTACCCGACACTCCATCAGGTACGGATCATCGAAGAGGACTTGGCACTCGTCCGTTATGCAGAGCAGCCAGTGAAGGCCGGAGGCCATCGCAAGGTTGAAGCGACGGACTCCGGCCATCCGATCATCGTAGAAGTTGTACGCCTCGGCCACGGCCTCAGGCGCAATATCGCCTCTCCTCCCGGTCCTCAGCAAGTCGGAGGCCGAGGAGTTAGGCGCCCCCGCGGCGGCCGATGGCATAGTGGACACCCCGACCAACTCAGCCCCTCCTCCCTGTTGCGCCTCTTCGGCGGTTCCGCTCGCGCCGACCGAGACCGCGCTCATCGACGGCTCGCTGACCTCCTCCGCTATAGTCCCTGCAAACCCTCAGATGGGTCTGCCAGGGGGACTTCCTGTTGCTTCTCGGCGGCCGTCTCAGTTAGCTCCCACACGCTCTCGAAAGCGACGGGCGAGACTCGGCCCGTCGGTTCTTCGTGGGCCTCGGGCGAGGGAGATCCCCTTGGACCCTCGGCCATCGTCGTGAAGGACGGCGCGGGCACGTCCTCGACCTCCATCATTTCAACCCCCCCCTCTGGCATCAGGAGCCGAAGAGGAGTCTTCCCTCTACTCCTCTGCGGCTGCCTCTTCCTAGACCTCGGGAGCCGCCTCCTCCAGGGCCTTGACGGCTACCTCCTCCTCCTGGGATTTGGCGGCTGCCTCTTCTTGGGCTTCGGCCGCCACCTCCTCCTAACCTTCAGCGGTAGCCGTCGGAAAGAGGCGGCAGCAGCAGTGCACCGCTGACCCACAGGGTCAGCGGGTCATGAACTTTGGACAGCTAGGGCGGAGTCGTCGTGTGCGCCGCCACATCAGTGCCAGCGTCAGCTTTGCCGCCGGAGTCCTCAGATGCCGACGTCGTAGTGGCCGCAGCCGGACGCATTGCAGCAATCGACGACGGAGGCCGGCGCACCGCCAAACAGGTCAGAAAAACTAACCCAAATGAAACTTACGTCTAAACTAAAAGTGCAGCAACTTACGCCATCGACTGGCGCACCAGGATCCTCTGGATCCAGTGAAGGGTCGGTTGGTCCCGCTCGAGGGTTGGGCCGCCCCAGTTCCTGCCACCTAGACCGTGGCGGCCGCTGCCGCGGTCTCGGAGTCGACCTCTGCACTCACCGACCCCTCGGTCCTCGTCCTCTTCGACAGAGGCGGGACCACGTCCTCGGAAGACGCCGTGCTCGCGACATCAACCGGAGCCGCTGACTGCGGCGCAACAGTCTTGGAGGTCGGGGTCGGAACCCCCGACCTTGCACTCGTAGTTGAATGGGCCCCAACCGGCGGAGCCCCAGCCGACCTCTGAGCAGGCCGTGCAGTTGGCGCAGAAGCAGCCGGACTGCCGGTCGGGAATGACTTCAAGCCAGCACGGCGTCGTCTCTTAACGGCCTTCTTCTTCTTGGCCGGGGACACGTCTGCAGTGTTTATCTCGACTACGTCCCTCGACCCGGCGCGGCCCCTGATAGGACCTGCAGCGACGACAACGACTAAGTATTCGACTCCTATCCATGACCCAACCAGATCTCTTACGAAATCGAATAACACAAGAAAGAGGAGGCCAACTCACCAAGGTCGGGTGATCCTTGTCAAGGGGCTGCGGTCCCTTAGACCATCTCGTCGAAGACGTCTCCCTCCAGTAGCCTGCCGACCAGCTGGGCGACTTCTCGGTCGCTCAGCTCTTTCTCGACCATCTCTCGGGTGGCGTCGTTCTTTCCCTCATAGTTGTTCATGGGGAAAGGTCGGAAGCGCAGCGGCTGAACCTAACGCCGCACGAAGGTAGCAATGACAGCGGCGCCGTTCAACCCCTCGTCCCTCAGCCGTCGGATCTTTTGCAGCAACGACCTTAACTCGTCCTTCTCCTCGGCTATCACCTTGGCCTTCCACATGTCGGTCGCCTCGGTCGGCTTATTGCGAAAAATCGAGAGGCCGGGGGTGGCGTTCTTGATGTAAAACCACCCGTCATGCCAGCGTTTCAACGACTTCTTCAGCGATAACTTGATGTACTCCTTCGCCTCAGCGTTTCGGAGCATGATCGCGGCACCGCTGACCTGCCTAGCTGCACTGGAGGACTCCAGCAACTGGCTGGCCTGAAAGAAGTACCGCCATAGCCGTAGGACCGGAGCCACCCCTAGATACACTTTGCAAAGCGTGATGGAGATAGTGATCTGGATGATAAGATACACTTTGCAAAGCGTGATGAAGATAGTGATCTGGATGATACCGTTAGGGTTGAGGTGGTGGAAGCACATGCTGTAGTGGGGCATCAGCGTGCGGAAGAAGAAGGTGCCCGAGAGCGCCAGCCCACGCTCGTGGAAGGCGAGGAAGCTCACGATCTTCCCCTTTGACGGCACCGGCACCTTCTGATGCTCCGCCTCCTCCCACTCGCTGGCTTCCTTCGACTGCAACAACCCGGCGCCATGGTACGACTCGAGCACCTCTTCCGAGATGGCAGAGGGCCTGCACGCTGCTTCCATCACAACAACAATGAAGACGAAGATGATGAAGACGGGGACGGTCGTAGTGGCTGCCAGAACGGACGCGATGACGATGAAGACGAAGACGACGAGCTCTGGATGCTAAGGTGAGCTAGCGCAAGGAAGCTTGGAGACGAAGACAACGAAGGGCCGGTGAATTTCAAAATCACCGCGCCCCCCTTTTTAAAGAGTATCAGAGGTGAACGTTACTCACCTTCACTACCCACGACACGATGGCGCAGTAACTGCGCCATCATGGGTGTGCACCACGACATCACCCGCGACGTCGACACCCCACTCACTGACGGGTGGGGCCAGGTGCCGCCTCGCCACCTCCACCGCGATAGAGGTGATGCAAGCCTGTCTGACACGCCAGTCAATGGTTGATAGACGACAGTTGATGGGACGCGCATGCTCGAAGCACCGCGCTCCCACCACTGTCTGATCAGCATCATCCAACCGACCGGATCGACCGGCGGTTATAATTTCCAGACGCCATATTCGCGGTCCACGTGGAGGCAGCGGAATGGTGCGATCGTCAAAGCCGTTACCGATGCTGACGCCATGAGTCATCTCATGGATCGGGACAAACGAGAGGTCAAGCGATAAATCGACTGGGCCGATACTTGCTCGGGATGCTGATCATGGAAAACAACTGGACTATCCGGTCTGACCTAGGTGCGATGCTGATCATGAGACGAGACCGGCCCGACCGGTCCAATCTAGGCGTCTGTCTCGACACCCAGCTGATAACGAAAATCAACTTCGAACCGACCTCAAGGGTCGGGAACTATCGAAGATTAAGCTTACGATCGACCTTGCAGATCGCTCGAGGGCTTGAAGGCTATGCCCTACAGGCGCGCTTGATGCACCTATAGGATCGACCATCGACGAATGATGACGAAGACGAAGATTAAGCCCACGACCAATCCTTTGGTTCGCTTGCGGCTCGAAGGCTACTGTCGGGATAGTATACCCCGGGTACGTACAGACCCCGCCTCTATATAAAGCCCATCTACAAACTACGACCCACGATCCGTCTACAGCCCATGAAGCATCACATCCCGCCAAGAACGTCTCGACCTCAGGGGTCGAAATCGCGCAAGCATCCAAACCCCACCGACGAAATGTCGAAGCTACACGACAACAAGATTCAGCCCACCAACGGCTAGAAGCCAATGCTCTAACTTGACCCCCGGGGGTCGGGCACCGGCTTAGCAACAAACCACTAACAACCGTAGAGATTCTTACTAATGTACAACACGAGGTAAAGCAACCTTGTCGGGAGGTAAAGCGTTTCAGAAGTTGGTAAAGCAGCCAAACAATCAGTAAAGCAAGATAAAAAAGTGTTCTTTGTACCTCACGACTGAACAAAAAATATATGAAGGTCACCGGCCAACTGCACTGGCGCCAGCGGGCGCTAGGCGACCACCTCAAGCGACGACCGAGGCCCCATCTGACGGAGGGCTAGCAGGTTCTGTAGGCGTCAAGTTTTATAGAAGTACCATGGGGCATTAGATGAACAAAAACCAAGATAGACGAAGAAGACAATAGAAAAACAAGTGAAGTTAGCCAATTTGTATTTAAGTCACCTCACTGTAATCACATCCACTCACGTGAGCTAAGGTTACTGGATTGAGCTAAGACCCTTTTGCATTGTACTCGTGTTCTTGAGTTTATACGATTTGATCTCTTTCGTCACTGGACGTAAGATATTATGCCTCTCGACGGCTCGAACCAGGGTAATCTTTGAGTTTTTTTTCTAGACTAGGCCACTCGAATACAAATAGCACACGAATATTGTCTCTGATTACGTAAATTTTACTGTGCTAGTGGTCAGAACACAGACGCTAAATAAATCTGAATTTTACTTTGGCTAAATTAAAATTATTAGTGTCACATGACCACACTGATCAATGTGGCTCCGCCACTGAGTATACTGCTGCTACTGCTAAACCGAGAGTAGTAAAAATCCTCTTTGCCCCGAACAAGACAACGCTGTTAATTAATTGCCGATGATCTCAGTAGCAGTGGGAGCAGTAGGACTTTTAGGTTACCACGAACTGAAAGTAACTGAGTCGCCTATGCGGTAACAGGGACGAGGATTCTCAGACGGACCAGCCAATCCCCAACGCCACGCACGTAAACTTATCCAGTCCATTACAGTGACCACGGAGATAGATCATCCCTCGGAGGCAAAGAGGACGAGGCGAACATGAGACGCACCGTCCAGTCCCGGGCGGCGCCGTTTCCCAACAGCGTCCTGAAGTGACCGCGCGAGAGGCCGCCTGCGGCCGCGACGTGCAGGCCGGCCGGCCAGAATGCGACGTCGATCACGAGGAGAGACGAGCGCCGCGGGCTGCGCGCACCTCGTGGTCGTGGTACTGGGCCTGGGATGCGCGGAGTGAGGGCCGAGGGGTTTGATTCGTTGACGACGGTGGAGCGGACGGAGCAGAGCGCGCCGGCGAACAGGTAATTAGCGAGGCGCGACGCATGCAGGGACGTTACGTTGGATCGGCAGAAACTTTCGATGGACGCGATGCTGGTTTGGCTTGGTAATCAGATCCTTTGGACCTTTGGTGATTAATGTTGTTGCTGGACTTAAACTGCTTTGCTGCTTTTTTGCGTTTATGTAGATTAGTGGAGTCTTTTGTGCATGGTGCGCGGGCAATCGCGGGAGTGGTTGAGGTTGCCTACGTTGCGCGGCAGGAAAATTTTCTAGTGTTGGCCGGTGAAAGCGCGTGGCGCGAGCGGAATCAGCGGATGTTAGCAAGCCGTCGCTGCTGCGTAGACTTCGTAATGCGTGCAACACCGGCAGCGCATGCATGGTCCGTTACTCGGGCAATACAGCCGGCCGCCCGCGCGCTTGGTACGGTACCGCAACGCCAACGTACGCGCGCTCGTGTGTCGCATGTCCACACTCCACGTGCTGACGTGCAGCCGAGTGCCCAGCATCACCACCAGCAGCCGCGATTTTCCGCACCAGCAGCACGCCCGTGCGTGCGTGCGTGCGTGAGTGATGTCCATAGTCCCGCCCGACCAAGGCCACGAAACTTCCACGGCAAAATATGCTTTGCCCGGACCAGCACGAAACGAAACGAGATGCGCTCCTATCCCGGTCATGGAGCGCGAAATTACCACGGCATGCATCGATCCGTCCGTCCTCGCCCGACAAATCCAGCCCGACCAAGACGCCAACACGCGGTCGGCTCGTCAAGCATACGTGCGTCGATCTGGTTGCCGTTTGCAAGTGATATGTCGTGGAGACGCGGAACACGCGGCTGGATCATTTGGGCTACGTGTGCGGTGTCGGGGAGATGCTGGTGGCCGGTTACTCACGCTAAGTCGCTCGTTGACTCGTAGTAGTCCCACTCCCAGTCTTTGGACGGCCCGAGTCGGGGCCGTGACTCGGAGTGAAATGGAACGGAAATCTGCGTGGAATTTCCTGCTCACACCAGTACGACGAAATAGGGTGGAAGAGGGCTGAGGTCACGACTCGGGCCATCAATAAAAAATATAACCATCAAAACCTGCTGAATTATAAAGCTACAGGAGAATTAAAAGGAAAACAGGAGGCCAAACTTGAACCACGGCCTATCCCCGGTACACCCCCGGTACAACAATCAGCTCCTGATCGAAGAAGTGATGTTTTCACATACACTCTTATCAAAATTCTGAAAACAGCCAGCGTTCTCGTCTCTCGGTTTGTCTGGATCAATTAGAGCCACGAAATATTTTAAAATACCTACTTCTAGGGATATAAATTGATAATACTAAGATTTATGTTTAAAGCTCTCTACGTGCTCCCTCCCTTTTTGTTCACTATGAACATGCATAATCATGAATGCCGGATAGCGAGTGCCATAATACGGCATCGTTTGTTACGGATTATAAAAACACTTCTCTAGAAAAACAACTTCTCTCCAGAAAAAAACTTCTTTAGAAAAAATAGACCCTTTACAAAAAGCATTTTTTAAAAACATTTGATAAAACAGCTTTTTATCACGGTTCCAATGTAGAAATGAGCGGAGAATCCACAAGAAGCACCATTTTTAGTGCTTTTTAATAAGTGCTTTTTGAGAGAGAATATAGAAGCACTTTTTGTAAACTGTTTGGTGGATATTTTGTATAATCTGAAGTAGAACCACTTTGAAAATCAAAACCAAACGGGACCTTAAAACTGGTGAGCTTCTTGTAAAATTTAGAATAGAACCACTTTGAGAATCTATACACTACTGTGCATGATCGCATGAAAATACGGCTACTTCAGAGAAACCAAATCAAATTTTGTTTGTGACGGTCGGGTTTTTACGAGAGATTATGAGATTCCACTCCTAGTAGCAAACGATCAGATTTTACTAGTCAATTCTCATAATCTGGATAATTCCTAAATCTCATAACCAATAAGGAGTAACTTTTGGCAAATTTTAGCCTCCCACCATATAAAACAGTGAAAACAACTAACAAAATCCAGAAAACAAATACTCTAGACACAAAATTTTGCCCTCACAGATTTTTACAATCTAACTATTCAAAATCCAACATACAAAAGCTAATTTTGAGAATATCTAGTGCAAACAAAGGCCCTTATTTACCAACAGCAGGAAATTAGTTGTATACTACTTCTAACATAATTTTTTATCATTTATTTTATTCAAAAAATTAGTTCAAATGTGTAAAACTGTAGTAAGTAATTATTCAAATATTTTTTATAACAAATTAAATTATAATAAAATACATAATATTAATTAAAAATTAAAATAAAAAGTTAAAGTTGATGTTTTAAAATTCAACAATGACATCAACTTAGAAATGAAGTATGCTGGATGTGATGAGCAGTAAAATCTCAAAGTCACATTACATCACAAATACTCCTACCAAATGAAAGAATCTTCCCTTGTCTATATTGATTTGAGTCAACGATAATAAGGAGATGAATCTTTTACAGATTAAAAAGAGATTTAACACTTTTTCCAGTGCGCACGCACTAATACAGCGTTATAAATAAACCTGGGGAGGCTACGAGAAAAGGCGCAGGCAACAACCCCGGCTCCGCCACTGCCCATGATCCCTTCTCCTACGCGGATTCCGCAGTCTAGCCTCCAAAGCATCCGACCCAACCAACCGTCCAATCCGCTACCGACAAGATTACCATCGACAGCGACAGCACAGCAGACGCCGGTAGAGGGGATGGAGCCGCGGCGGCTGGATGAGGAGCAGGAAGGGAGGAAGCAGGCGGCGCCGGTGAGCTTCAGGCTCTTCGGCATGGATGTGCGTGTCGCGGGGGAGGACGGGGTGGATGTGGAGGAGGACGACGGGGGCCCCATGGAGATCAAGAAGAGCTCCAGCATGCCCAACCTCACCTCCATCAACCCGCTCCGGCCGCTGCCTGGGGAGGAGGTGGGGAAGGGTTACGCCTCCGACGACGGGGACCTCGCGTCCCCGCAACAGAAGCGCCGCCGCCGCAAGACCCAGGAGAGGAAGAAAGGTGACTGTTCTATTTCTCGATCCGATCCTTTTTGCCACTGTCTGTTACTAGTAACATGGTTGAGGTTATGATCAAATGATTAGTGGAAGGAAATGCTGTGCCAGATCCAGCAATAATGAAAACAGACTAAAAATTTAGCCCCGTTTTATGGATCAGTCAACGGCTGCTTTTTCAGTAGAGATACTAGGAGTAGCAATTAGTCATCCCCTGAGATTGGTACTGCGTTAGTTGACGACGAAATCTCGGCAGGGGTTCCGTGGACCGAGGAGGAGCACAGGAAGTTCCTCGACGGCCTGAGGCAGCTGGGCAAAGGGGACTGGAGAGGCATCTCCAAGAACTTCATCGCCACCAGGACGGCCACGCAGGTGGCCAGCCACGCCCAGAAGTACTTCCTCCGACAGACCAATCCCGGCAAGAAGAAGCGCAGGGCCAGCCTCTTCGACGTGGGCATGTCTGACTACAACAACGATCAAGTGAGTGTTTGATACAGTTGCAGAGCAATCCGAGTGGTTGATTAGATCTTGCAGCTGATGATCTCCCCTTTTTTCAGGTGCCAAGCTCTCAAAGTATTGCCACTCAGCCTGCTCCTACTGAGGAAATCATTCATACCGACCGAGGCGATGTCCCGGTAAATTCCGCAGCTTAGTCCTTTAGTGTTCCCAATCTTACTGTAGTAGATTGAGCTAGAATTGTTGATGGATATAGCTAGTTGAGACAAACAACCGCAGCTAAACATCTGAACTGTGAATTTGACCCTCGCCTCAGGTGCCAAGCTATCCAGGCGCTGCAGAGCTTTTAGGCAATAACTTGCTGTTAAAAATGTTTACTAACCTTTCATCTATCTGAAACATTGATGAGGAAACTAGCGGTAAGATCTAATTCTTTCTGACAGGTTAACGAACCAACTAACTTTTTCAAGGGATCGAAGGCTCACGCCGAGACGTCGTTCGCATCCATGGCCTCTGGCCCGGAAACAGCATCATCATCCATCAGCAGCCTGGAGCTTAACATCGCGGTCAACAGTCTGGACCTCAGCATCGCTCCTCCTCGTGGCACACCCGAGGCCATCAAAGTGCTGTGATCTCGGAAGCCAGGCTTGGCCCAACTGTTGCATTCTGTACCAGCCTCCGGGAGGCAGCTGCTGCCTCTGCTTCGATCTTGCTGTTGTGGCCATGCTAACTTTGTGTTCATCGCCGATGGCGTGGGGTAGTACCTCAGAAAAACGAATGTTTGTGGATGCTTAGGTTTTGGTTGGTCTGTATAAGTTGGTGAACAAAAATCAGATATACTAAGATACATGTATTCGTCAGTACTAATGTATTGTATCCTCTGTTACTAAAATCTGGCCATCGAAAAATCTGTCCAGTCCTATGGGGGTTATTTGAATTTGATGGGGTAGGTCCCTGTCTCCTTCAAGTGCGTTCGGTTCTTGCAACAGTCTGAAGAGGCAGCACGGATAGGGGCTTGTGTGGCTCTGAGCTCCCAATGCCACAATAGTTAGGCCTTCCCCCTCTCAGGTCAGGTCCATTCAGTTGAAATGATCATATGCCCTTCTCGCTCGCCCAAACATGCCAATCTCGTTATCCGCATTGATCATGCTTCTAGCCCTGTTACTTCATCCAATAATTGCGGCCAGATAGAAGGAGAAGCAACCAGAAACCTCTGCAGAAATTTTTCTGTAGCGCAAAGTTCAGACCATGCCGTTACATGTAAATACATGCATGTTGCATGAATCACAGCGACATCACATGGTACACCTGGTTCTCTCCTCCTTGGACCATCACTGATCCATTAATACAGATGCTTTATTAGACTTTAGAATTTGAGATACCTAACCTGGATTTCACAAATGGAAGCGAAAAAAAAAAATCATACTATGCGTGCTCCTCTGAAAAAGCACCATCTATCTACAGCAGCTACGATTGGAAATGAGATGAGGCGTGCGGCCGAATCTGGACCGGCATATGTGGATCTCACCGCCAGGATAAAGTCAAAGTGGCCCACGCACGACGCAGAAACAGGCGGCGGAGGAAGGCGGTGCTGGGAACCGCCGTCCTGCTAGTAGTGCAAAGGCGCGATGCGTACGTGACCACCACGGGCTTTTGATCCCCGCGACTCTGCTCCGCCCGATTCGCCGTCGGCCCGACGGCTGCGTACCCCACCGTTGCTGGTGGAGGTCGAGGACACGACAACACGAAGCTTTCATCAGCGAAACGGGGGGCGCGGACAGGATAGAAAATGCGGCCGCGTGGATCATGAGATCACGCCGACCATTCAGTTCACGCGACCTCGGGAAAGGTGATCGCTGATCGATCGTAGTTCGTGCGAGATACTCTAAGGCGGAGATTTTTTTTTTGTCCACTTTATCTTTTATTTTTCCTTTCGGTCCCGATGAAATATTGTCGGTGTTGCTTCGGCTGGTGAACACCACCACCATGTCTGTGTGGATTTCCCCGAGGGGTGCCCTAGCCAATCAAGGGCGCCTAAGACGTTGGAGGCCTGGAGTGGAGTACAAGATGGTGATTTTCGCAATCCTAAGATGGAGTGGAGTACATGTTAAAAATTCTTGTATCTACAAATAAGTGCACCTCGTTCAAATTTGCTCTAGCTACGTCCCTACTCCTACTCCCGTCAAAGGGGTGCGTGCATCTTTTCGAGCAAAGGAATAGGGCCTGCTGATATACAATCGACTGAAAATTTAGAGGTCCTTTCCGTCGACGACTTGGAACAGTCAGATCAATTGACGGACCCCCATCTGAGAAGCCTCCCACCCAAAAACGCTAGCTAGATTCGAACGAATGACTGAAAACGCTTTCGATTTCGCTCTATCGAAGAAGAGAAAGAATTGGGCTTGTTCGGTCTTAGGTTAGGAATCATTCTCAATAAGATTGATTTTTGAAATAAAATAAGTTATATTAAATTAATAATTTAATCTTTGTTCATAAAAAATTCTTAGCAACCAACTCTTGACGTTAATATTGAGTCGTAGTATAGTGTTTTATTCCCACTTCGATAAAAAATTTTATAAATAAAATTAAGTTATTAACTTTAAGATGACTTATTTCATACGAACAAGCCTAAAAGAGTTGGATCAATTCAGGTCATGGTTGACTTATCGATCTCACGTATTGTCCTAGAAGCTAAGCCAGCACGCAAAGGAAATTTCACATGCCGACGTGTTTGGAATCCGGTGGTGACAAGTGGTAAGTATGATAACTGATAAAAGGGCATGAAATTTCGTCGAAGTAGAAGCAAATGATCATCTGGTCAAGGACAAATGACACGGCTTGGTCACAGGAGATTATTGACCGTGCAGTAGTAGTAGTAGTACCAAATGCCCGAAGTTCAGATAGAAATGAGACGAAAGTGTAGTCCATCAGTACGACATCATGTATTTTCGATGACACTAGCTGTCTAGTGCATGACTTAGTTGTGCGAGAATCCAGTCAAAGAAATGCCACTGTGGGCGAGAGGCCGGCATCACTTTCTTCCAAGGTTTAGTTATTGGCAATCAAGCTAAGGCCCTCTTTTGAGGTAAAGCTTTTGAGATTTTAAAAAGCTGGCTGGTGATTAGTTGAAAAGTTAGTTGGTGAAATTTAAATGTTGATTTTTGTAATATATATTTAGCTTTTCTGTACATCAAAAGCTTAATAAGCTTTTCAGCTTTTAATTTATTACTGCAAAAGCTAGCTTTTCAACATTTCAAAAACAAGCTTTTCAGAACTTTATTTGTTTTAGCTTCTCAGTTTTCAACTTTTCAATTGAAAAAAGCCTCTAAAAAACTGAAACAAAGAAGCTCTCAGTCTGATCAAGGTGAAGAATAAGTCCTCATCATGGTTATCCCACACATGTCATGCACACATTTTGTAAAGAATAATAGAAAAAGAGAACGCTAGAGAAAAAACACGAACGCAACCAAATATACCAAAGTTTATACGATGATCGAAGCAAGGACTACACGTTCAGTGCAGCCCCATCACCCTTTTTTCTTACTGCTTTTAATTTCTTCTAAAAAACAAGTTCGGGGTCCTTTGAAACAAAGAAATTGTGGAGGGCAAAAAATAGAGGAACTGAATCCAAAGAGGGGGAAAAATTCCTATATGTGACAATTGCACTCAAGGATTGCTACATAGGAGTTTGGTAATTATTGTATTTTTTAATTCATACTAGTATTCAAGACCATGTGCAGCTTCAGTCCTGCTATTTTGAGAATTTAGTATTGTCGGGCTCGTATGCCTCAGGTATCTACGATTTCGATCCACTCAAAAAACTCAGCCATGAAAGACGGTTCATCGTATCACAGTCTGCATTCAGTTTTCTAAATGGATCGACCCCACCAAAGTAAGGCCCGTTTGACCCCTAGGTTGGGAGTTGCCCCTCTCGTTCCACCTCCAAGTCGGGCATCGCCCCTCTTGTTCAACCCCCGAGTTGGGCATCACCCCTCTCGTTCGACTCCTATGTCGGGCACCACTTTCGGATGACCAACCCTCAACAAGCACGAAGATTTCTGACACTGTATGGTAGGCACGGTCTATTGGATGGTGGAGGGAAAAGTTGACTTTGTTCTACCTATGTTGGACAAAGAACAAAGACAAGGACGACAATACAATAACCTGGCGCTAAGAGACTGGCACAACTTCAGATACTTGTGATCCCACTCATCAGAGGTCACCCGGTTACTTGGCACCAAGCCATTCTAATCCCAATCCGACTCCTATATAAGGTCACGCTAGGGACCCTAGACAGGGAGACAAGCAACCAAGTGACAACACATACGCACCACACTTAGAACCTCTAAAAGACTTAGAGTTCTTGCTTGAGCAAGAACTTTAGCGCCATTGTAATCATCATTCGATCAAGTTCTATGATTTATACACACCTCCGATCTTGATGTAGGTATTATGTCTCCGAGACAGCCTAAATTAGGCTAAAATGTCTTGAATCTCTAGTAGACTAAGCCACCTCAAAGAGGAATACACACGAATCCCTCTTCGATGCATAAATTTTACTGTGCCGATGATATGAAATGCCACAAGTATTTTAAAAAGAGCATTATATTTTACATATTCTAATTTCTACAGCCCGATATATTTATCTAGTTCCAATTACAAGATCTCTGAAAATAATCCATTGTTCATGTATTTCAGCCTCAACATTGTATCATCTTTGTACCAAGAAGAAATCCCTTATTTGCTCTAAAAAACTTATCTCTTCCCTTATTTGCTATCGAAATTTTCTTCCTCCCTTATTTACCATTATTTTAATTTCTCTTCCGTAATTTACCAGCTCCATCATATTATAATAGATTTCTTGTCCAAACAAATTAAAAAAAACCCAAAATGCCTCTCAAACTAAAGAAAGTAAATTATAATAAAAGATATGCTATTCATCAAACTTTTTTGAATAAAACGAACAGTCGAAGTTGATGTTAAAAGTCAACAGTGACAACAATTTAGAAACAGAAGGGGTACATGTATAAGAGAACGTCAAAATTCACTTCCCTTAATTTTAGGAGTATTTTATTCTTTTTCAATTTAGTTGGACAAGAAATATGTTAGCATATGACGAAAATAGTAAATTAGGGAAGAGAAATTAAGAATAATTATAAATAAAGGAAGAGGGAAGAGATAAATTTTTTAGGGAAATAGGAACTCTTGTACTTCCTCCGTTTCAAAATATAAATATTTTTAGATTTAGATAAAATCAAATTCTTTTTAACTTTTACTAATAATATCTAAAAATTATATAATTTCTAATATATAAATGTACATTTTATGAAAGCTTATTTCATAAGAAATCCAAAAAATATATTTTATGTTATAAAATATTATTAATTATATATTATTAATAGTTTAATTAATAAAAATTTGATTTTAACTAAATATAAAAATAATTATATATTATTTTGAAACGGAGGAAGTATCAATTGTTGTACTGGGCTTTTGTTCAGGCGTTCACCACGGATATTCCTTGTGAAAACCTGGTCGATCCAATTCACCCCGTTTTTAGATGGGCTCATTAGCCCAAGACGATACAATTTTATATCCGTGGGCTGCGAGTCCACTACCGTCTCCACCCCGTTTGTTCTCCGTCGCCGCCGCTGTCCGCCGCCGGACGTGGATGGCGAGCCCGCGGGAGCGGAGGCTTCCGCCACCCTCGTTCCGGATGGGGAACCCCTTCAGCGTGAAGGTTCTCCAGGTCTTCACCGGCTTCGGCGTCGGCTGCGGCGTCGGTATCGGCGTTGGCCGCCCCATATACCTAGGTAATAGAGCTCATCGGACTCGATTCGGTCATGGGCTCATAGGACTCGAGTCGGTCATGAGTCAGTGCTTATTTGTTTTTTGTTTTTTTGGAATTTCGTCGAACTGACGAGTGATGAAGTGGGGGCTTTCAGTGATGCATTTCGTCGAACGGTGCGTCGTACTGTAGAATTACATTATCCGAAATGGGGATTAGGTTGCCAACTGCCTCTACGAATCAACGCAGTGCTTCCTGCTTTCTGGCTCTGGCATCATGTAGTATCCATGCGGTCGTGAGCTTGCTCAATTGCTGGAGAATCATGGTTTAATTTCATTAGCGTTTTGCTTAAGAGTTTTTTTTTCCTAATCGATTGGCAGGTATGATACCCGGGCTTCAGCAAGTTATGAGTGCTACAAGAGGAGCAACTGATGCTTTTTCTGGTGTCACGAGGCATGTCAATTCTGCTGTAAGATAGGATTCAGCAGTCTTCTATGCCCACACATACATAAATGTACATTTTGTTAATCTGCTCCTGTACTCTAGTGCACATCTGAGTCTCCTTTTTTTTTTCTTTGCTATTTTTGGGTCCAGCTAAGGTCAGCAGGGTTAAGGAACATCGAAGCGGGCATTGGCTGTGGTGTTGGTATAGGGCATGGTTTCGGAATAGGTACATTTTGCACCTGTTCCAAAAGTTTAAACCTATAAATTTCCTGTGATATTGGCCTTAAAGAAAATAGGCTTGAGTATGTGCAAGTATGATGCTTCATCTCCCTACATGTTTATTTTAGTTTCTTATCCATGCCATCATGTGGTATTTATCCCTATTCCTTCTTGATTCCAATTAACACAGTGCTCGTGTAATTGTTCTTTTTTGGTCACACGTTTTTATCTTTTATGTCCGTCATGAAGTTAGCTCATCTACATGCTACACATTTGCTCTGAAGATGTTCATTTAATATTGATAGTGATAATTGAACATAGCCATTTTTCACTTCTTACAGACTAACACTATGCTACTATCCCTTTAAGGTTTTCTTTTCAATTTTCAGGAATTGCACTGAAGCCACAAGTACTTCATGAGATTCAGTCATCTGTTGGGGTACAATCTAAAGTTGATCTTTTATCCCAACTGTTGTTTGTTTCTGTTGATGCACAAACATTAAGATAATTAGTTTCTGCTAGGAACTTATGTTTAAATTCACCTCAAGGCTGAAGGATACCCCTGGAGAGTCGTCTGCATCAAAACCTATGGCTGGTTCTTTGTCTAGCAATCAACAAACTCACGGTGGCATGTCCTTGTATCTAGCTGCTAACACTGCACAAAGAAATTTCAACCATACTACAAGCGACGAGATATCAAGAGTACAGCCTACTCTTGAATCGCATGGCCAACATAGTGCACCACCAGAAGCATTAACTGGAAGTCGAACTGAAAAGGTCATTTCAAACTTTCTAAGGAGTCCCCTGTTTGAGAATGATTCAAAAATGGAGCTCAGAGATGCAGTATGCACTAAAACCCTGTTATTACTAGCTGTTTATAGTAGTCCAATCTGCTTCTTAGATGATGTTATGAAACATTTATTCTGAACACCTTTTCTTTTAATCATTTTACAGTCAGGAAATTTACAAGGGATGGATAATGTACTTCAGCTGGTGAGTTCAGTTATGATGGGCTTCATAGTTACTGTTCAAATTGATAATTCTATCCTTTTTCTTGGTATGTCATGGTATTCATTTCATCCAATTTGGCAAAAGCATGGTTACCCTGTGATCATTTTAGCATGTCTCCCTCTCTTATGAAAACTCGTTCATATTGTACTATCTTTCTCGTCCTAACGGCAACAAAATAAAAAGATGGAAGTATAAATTTCTCTTTACATGTAAGAAAACAATCAGTAAAGTTTCTCCTACAGACCTAGACAATTGGCTGAGTAATTTCCACTGGTTTCTTGTGGCAGGGTCTCTTTTTTCTTTTTTTGCTTAATCAGTTTTTGTAAAACTCTGTCTGTATAATTTGTCATTTCTTAAAAATAAGAAATGTAGGGGCCTCCCCTGCCTATCCATTCACAATGTAGAATAACACAATATGCTATGGTTATCTTTCTAGATGCATTTTTGTTGATTCCCACTTCATTATATTAGATGACTAATTGTCAATTCTGAGTTTGTTATTTCTAGGTAATCAAGCACCAAAGGGTTATTGAAGAACTGCAAGAGGAAAATGAAAATCTGCGCCACATACTTGTAGAGGAACTTAAAATTTCACCAACCAAACTACAAATTGATCGTAAACATAGAGTGAATGCCTACTATCCTTGCTCCGACTGCTTTGAATGTCGTCGGCGAGCTCGAAAAACAACCAGATAGGACTGGGAGTTGGCTGAGTGAAGTTTTGCTAGTTTGCTCGGTAGCTAACAATTTTCTGTAGAACAGCAGTAATAGTATTTGTTACAAATCACATCATCTCATCAAAAATATGCAGATCGGATCTTATTTGTCATGTATTGCTGTCTGTCAGTGTGTAGTAATGTTATATAGATGAGATGTACATCTGTATTGCATTTTTTACTGCAACCTCTACATCTGAACTGAAATCTGATTCTACAAAGGCAGATGCTGTTCGTTTACCTTCTGTCCAGACATATGTTCTGTTGCAGAACTGCATTCTCACATATACCTATATTCGGTGTGCATTGCTCTGCCTCTATGTTACGGACCCATCCAGAAAAAGTGTTGTTTTGAGGTTTGGGCATCGGGATTAAGGTAGTACTCCATCCTTTCTCAAATTGTGATGTCTCTGTTGATTACAAACATCAAATTGATGTCTCCGTTGATTACAAACATCAATTTTGACCATTCATTTTATTAAAAAAAAGTATGATAAATTTTAAATATTTTGTTGTAATTTACTTTGTCATCAAAATTGTTTGAATTACAATTTATAATTTTTTAAGGTAGTATGCTCCGACTGTTTGAATTTGAATTAATTTTTTAAATAAAACGAATAGTCAAAGTTAATGTTTGTCAACGGCAGAGAACGGAGGGAGTTTGAGGGAGGCAGAATATTGTGTTGGAAGTAAGCATGTCACTTTTCCTTTTTGCTATAAATTTTGAATTCTAGATGGATACACTTTATGAACGGAGGGAGCGTCTGTGTTCAATTTGTTAACTGCAAGACGGCTACGGTACAAATGAGCAATACAGGATCAAGTTGTAATTGAGGTGGGTATTATTGCGAATCCGCATACCCACCCCGCAAAGTTTGTGTTAATGGCTCTTACGGATCAATGTTGTATTTTTTATGGTACGTCCGCGACAACTTGCAAAAGTTTATCACTTTATTATATTTATTTTACTTATACAAATTTGTATGAAGTTGATTACTATTATTTTGAGTATTCTCTAACAAATTTTAGTCAAATTTGTTAAAATTTTGTAGTGTGAACGTGATGTTTTAATTCTATGGTCAAACTTTAAACTCACTGGAACAAGTAAAAAATTATGAATTTAAAGTTACAAATATTTTTGAATTAGGTGAATATGTAATAATAGAGTGATAAATTGTGCGTTGAGTAGATAAATTATAAGGTTTTTAGAATATCAAACGATGCGGTTTGTGGGTGTCCGCAAAACTCACATATTTGATTTGCGACTAACAATGTGGCTTGCGGGTGCAAGAATACTCGCCCCGTTTGCTAATTGATTACACGATGTGTGGGTCTTGTGTAAGCGTTTAGTGCTCTGGGAAGCGCATATATTACTGCTGCATGTACTTTAGACTACCACGTTTGAAATGGAAATTTTTTTTTATTTTTTTGTGAAATTGAATTAATTCTTATGAATTTGCTGTAAAATTCGAACACTCCAAATGGGGCCGTAATAGCTTGGGGGAAAACTTGAGCAGGAAACCACACGTGTTCGCACGGAGGACGAGATCCAATGCTCCAAATATTCCACAGCGAACAAGTTTTCCCGCGTCCTGCAGCTGCAGATCCACAAAACGTAAAGACTCTGAGGACTGCATCGTCAAAAACCTTTCCCTTCTAGAACAGAGGCATGTGAGAAGAACGCCACTCAAACAGTGTAGTGTATCGGAAATCAGTGAAAATTAGTTGGTTTTCACGATTTTTACCTAAACCGATACGATGTGGTATATAGTTAAGTTCAATTTTCAGTTAAAAACCAAACTTACTACTGTAGTAGTCGGTTTTGCCGGTTAACTGGTCAATGTTTTTGAAAAAGTGAAAACCGGTTCAGGACTGATTTCGAAAACCCTGCCTCAAACCTTGGTGGCCAGCAAATTCCATCCCATGCCTTTGCCTAGGTGCGCAGATCCATGCGCTCACCGTTTCTAATGGCACCAACCAACATCGTCGACCCGTTGGAGACAGTGGCGGAGCTAAATTTGTTGGACCGGGGTCCCATGACACCGATGACCTGAGCAAAAATCATTGCTAGCTATGGCTTATTTTGATAATGACCCCGGTAAATTTTTCGTTGTGACCCCAGCCCTTTCGAGTACTAGTGCACAGGACACTAATTAAACGGCTGGCCTGTTTGCAAATTAAAAGCCCATCGTCATGACCATTGACCAACAAAGGCCCAGACGAGGAACGAACAGCCCACCTGACTACGGTTGTGCAGACTCATAAACAATAGAAAAAAGATCGCTCCCAATTCTCACAATCTCACGCCGCCGAAACGTGTAGAAGCCAAAACGACATCGTTCTTCACGGTGCGCCGTCATCGCATCAAGGTCAGTGTCCTGTCGTCACTGTCGATCGGGTTCTCCGCTGCTGCCACCGTCGCCTCCAGCTAGTGACGCCTGACGCCCTCCTGTATATGTAGCCGGCCATCAGTGCAATTACCCAGGAGTTCTTTTCCATGTTGCAGCGATCAGAGGCAGTGAGTTTTTTGTCTTCTTTAATGGTTTGATTTTACTACGAGTTTGTGATATGAAATATCTTGATATAGCTTCTAAGTTCTAATATTCTTTTCAGCAGAATATTAAATAAAGATGGAGAGGTTCTTCAAAAAGAAATTACAGTCTACTGCTGTTGGTGATGACAATACTGATAAAAGAGCTTCAGGAGATGCAGTCGGTAATACAAGTACTGACAGAAGGCCTTCAAAAAGAAATGTAGTTACAACTCATGTATCATGAGAAGCGGTAAATTTGAATGAAATTCCTTATGATCCAACTGATAGGATGAGAATAACAGACTACATAGGCCACAAGTTACAAGATGAGGTTAGGCAAAAATATTTGATTAGAGGCCCTTGCAGGCCACAAGCTGGTTTTAAATATCCACAAAAGATGATAGGAGGGAAGCTACGTCACTTTAATCATTAATGGTTGTCTATGTATGATTGGCTAGAATACAGTGAGAAAGTGGATAAATATTTTTGTTTATATTGCTACTTGTTCAGAGACTGTATTTCAGGCCAAGGTGGGAATGATGCATTCACAGTACTTGATTTTTCTTATTGGAACAAATCAGATAAGCTTTGAGATCATGTTGGTGAATGTAACAGTTTTCATAACGTTGCAGTGAAAAGATGTAACAATTTGCTGAAAAAAGCCCAATCAATTGTCACTAGTTTTAAAAGGCAGAGCGATGTAACATCAGTGTGTTGCTTGAAATCTAACATTGATCATCTATTACAGAAGTACTCCCTCCGTTTTTAAAATGATGTCGCTGTTGACTTCGAATCTCAACTTTGATCATTCGTTTTATTCAAAAAATTAGTTCAAATGTATAACTTTTTAATCGTGTTTCAAATATATTTAATGATAAAAAAATATAACAAAATATATAAAATTTATTATAATTTTTTGAATAAGACGAATGGTCAAAGTTGAGATTTGAAGTCAACGGCGACATCAATTTAAAAACGGATGGAGTATGGTTTAAGCATGACACAAGTTAGAGGCCAAGGTTATGATGGAGCGAGCAACATGAAGGTGAGTTTAATGGATTGAGAGCTTTGGTCCTGAGAGAGAACAGCTCAACATATTATGTTCACTGTTTTGCTCACCAACTCTAATTAGTTATTGTGGCAGTAGCTAAAAAAAATGATGATATTAGTGACTTTTTTTGACATGATTTCTCTTTTGATCAATGTTGCGGGAGCTTCTTGCAAACGAAAAGATATGATTCGTCAAAGCCAACAAGAGAGGGTAAGAAAAGCTATAAAGAATGGACAAATTAGTAGTGGAACTGGATTGAATCAGGAGCAATCTCTTCAAAGAGCTGGGGATACTTGTTGATGTTCGCATTATGAAACTCTCAAGAGCTTGAACAATTTATTCCCATCTGTCATTGAAGTGCTGCAATATATTGAAAAAGAGGGTCCAAACGATGGAAAGAAACGTCAAGCCCGCAGTCTGTTGGATTATCTCAAGGATTTTGACTTTGTATTTCTTTTGCATTTGATGTTGCTTATCTTAGGACATGCAAATGTATTGTCATTTTTTTTACAAAGGAAAGATCAAGACATCTTGGAGGTCGTGTCTGAGGTGAAGCTAACCAAGCAAAAATTTCAACAAATTAGAGATGAAGGTTGGGAATCTCTATTGGAGGCAGTATACTCTTTTTGTGAAGAGCATAATATCCCTAAATTGGACATAGAAGAAGAGTACATTGGTAGGCACAAGCCAAGAAGGAAGTTTAATGGATTCTTTTGATGCATTTAGAGTTGGCTGCTTTTAGTCCCAAATGGCTGCTTTTAGTCCCAAAGATTGTTTTGATGTATTTAGTCAAATGGCTGCTTACCCAAATGGCTGCTTTTAGTCCCAAGGATTGTTTTGATGCATTTAGAGTTGAGAGTTTAATGGAGTTGGCTAAGTTCTATCCAGATGATTTTACTTCATTGCAACTAACGGATCTTTCTCATGAGCTTCCTATTTATATTGATAATATGCGAGCAGATGAAATATTTGCCAATTTAAACACTATTTCTAAACTTGCTAAGTTGATGGTACAAACAAAAAAAACATCTTGCCTTTCCATTGGTCTATCACCTTCTGAAGCTAGCACTTGTCCTACCCATTGCTACTGCATCAGTGGAGAGGTGTTTTTCAGCTATGAAATTGTGAAGACAGCATCACGCAATTGAATTGGCGATCAATTTATGAATGACTGTATTGTGTGCTTCGTCGAGCAAGACTTCCTAGCTACAATTCTAGTTGATGATGTGATTGTTCCTTTCAAAAAGTTAAAGATCGTAAAGGGAAACTATGAAGCACAATTATTTGTATAAAGGTAATTTACTTTGACACATTTTGTACTCATGATTTTATAGTGACCCCAGCGTCATTTTTGGCTGGCTCCGCCACTGGTTGGAGATGGAGATGGAGATGGAGATGTCCTGTATCTCCTCACGATAGTCATCTGCCCTAGCCACCCTGCCGCCACCTCAGACCTTGCCACCACCGCCGCGCATCGTCGGGCGGATGTGCAGTGTCCCTGAATCTCCTCTTCACCTCTGATAGCAGCGCCCTGACGGCCTACCAGATAGGGCCGTCTCCAGAAATTGAAGGCCCCAGTGCAAAATATAAAGCAGAGCCCTATGTTTAGAAATATTGCATAAATAATACAATTTATCTTCTCAAACTATATAACTACAACGGTAAATACACTGCTAAAGAATGCAACAAATACTAATACGAAAACTTGTGACTTGGAAGAAGAACAAGAAGTATTAGTAAAAGAAGGAACACAATTGCCTGATTAAGGATCTGTCTATCATACTTGCGGTGTGTTGCAGTCCAATTTTTTGCTAGAAATTATTTTTCTCTAAGAACTAAGTGAGCTAACTAGGATTGTTGGGCCCTAAATTTTTTTTTGAGCCCTGTGCGGGTGCTCATTCTGCCCTGCAATCGACGGCATTGTACAAGACTGCCATCCTGGCTTTTCTGGGTGGGATGTCCCGGGGCTGAGGGTGAGCTTGAGGCTTTCCAATGTGAGAAGATGGTGTTAGGCGATGCCTAGGTATATACAGAAGATCACTATAAAACTTTACAAGATGTCACATAGCATAATGCATCCACTAAAGTTTCACCTCTTCCATTGCAGAAGCTCCCTCTTACACCACTACACCGTCAAACAGTGCATACTGAACTAGACAATCAACCAATTAGTTGACAAGGTCTACTCATATAAGTGCTGTGACTGCACTATAAAGTCAGGTTACATGGTCTACAAACCGATTCATAGAATTTGGAGTATGTACTATCACAAATCATAAATACATAATATCAACTAGAACCATCGTACCATTCCATTCATCTTGTTCAAATTCTCTCTATACTAAGTTATTATCATTTTCTTTAACATAAAGATAATTAAGTTGAAAATATATCATTAATCAATTTTAGTATTACAAGTTTTACTCAAAACTCAACGAACATAACAAAGCTAAGAATAAAAATATACTACTACTGCTACACCCATACACTAAAAACCCGCTTCAAGACAAGTTTGGGTGTTACTGTTTTTCAATACCGATGTATTAAGAAATCAATGCCTAAGCAAAACTATGGTTTAGAAAAGAGAAGTCAAGAGTGGAGTTTCTAAAACTCGAAAATAGCTGCACTTTTACTAATATCATATTTTTTTAAAACATAGATTTGGTATATCCATATAATTCTTACTTTCTAAAATCAAAGTATTTTGCAAAACCATGTTATTGTTTCAATACTCAAAAAATACTTTGTATTCAAAAAGTATCAAGAAATCATATTTTAGAAACTACATGTAGTAAATACTATAGTATTTAGAAACTGTTTTTTTGTTGTTGTTGTTTTAAGATAAAACCGTGACATGTTTGGCTACTAAAGTATTTCCTCTGTATTTTTTTTAAAAAAAAACATATTGTTGACCAGCAGCATATGGAAGATCATATATGAACTATTTTACTGGAGATTAGACTATTTAGCTGGCAACACATGGTCTTCCTTGATACTAATAGATAAAGGGGCTAGACTATACTACTATTTTACCCTATAAACGGTTCCGCTGCCCGCTCCGCACTCCCGGCAGCGCACGCACCCAATGCCGCCCGCCGTCGGATGGCAATCCTGCGTCTCCGGTGCTTCGCTCGTGGGTGCAAAAAGTTCAGCCAGGTTTGCCACATGTTGTTCCCGCATAGGACCATCCACGCGCCGCGGGCCCCACTCCCATTCTTATCCCTTCGCTCCCAATCGAATCTGCTCGATGTCTTCGATTCCTCTTTTCCCCTTCCTTCTTCATCGTCTCCGCCGCGTTTCTCTCCTTTGGGTCGCCACAGTTTGCCATCGTTTTCGTTGGTTTCCTCCAGCTGTTTGTCTCGCTGTGTTGCTTCCGGTGCCGCGGCTTCGTTCTTTGAAGGAACTTTTTTTGTTTTTAACTTCTTTTTTAGGTTGGTTTTTGGTTTTTTTTACCCTTCCGTTAGTTTGAAGCACTAACGGTGTCAAGTATGGTGTAAATACATTTTTGAACTTCTTTTTGAGGTCGATTTTTTGTTTTTTTTCTCCTTCTGTTAGTTTGGAGCACTAACGGTGTTTAAGTAAGGTGTAAAATAACTATTTTACCCTCATCTAAAATAAATAGATAATTTGTCTACTGGACATCATGATTATGTCTCTTGGCCTGTACCACATTGCACGTTTCGATTTTGCCTACACGATATCGTAATTTTATGATTTTGTCGCCAAAACACCGCAGAGAATATTTTGAGAATATTCTCTGGTAAAATGACGATCATGTCCCTGTTTACCCCTATCTCTTTTATTCAAATACCGCCAGGATAGCCACGATTTGGAAGGTGAACTGGGCCGACGAGGCGGCCTTGGTCATCTGTGGGGAGACGGGGTCGCGAACAAGGCCAATGAGCGCATCGCACAGTCCAAGAAGGGTTCGACGGCCAGGAGGAGACCAGGGTCAGGGTCGTCATTTTGCCATAGAATATTCTCAAAATATTCTCTGTGGTGTCTTGGTGACAAAAACACAGAATTACGATGTCCTGTGGATAAAATTAAAACGGATAGTGTGGTACAGACCAAGTGGCACACTTACGATGTCCTGTAGACAAATCCTCAAAATAAATCGTTTATATGGGTATCAGTCCTTATAAATAAGTTCAAAATAAAAAGGGTCAAAGAAGGAAGTGGTCATTATTTTAAGGTTAAATAAAAAATTTTCTCATAAAAAACTCAAAAAAAATGAGGTTTTAAGAACATTATAGTTTTTAAAATTATAGAATTAGTTACATTCAAATACCTCTTCAGTTACTAAAACCATAGTATTTTTTAAAAACTATGGTGTTTTTGCAAAACTAAAAAAATTTGTACCCAAACATGCCCTATATTCTTTTTTTTTAAGGCAAGACGTCCTAAAAGGGCTTATTTCATTCAAATATACATAAAGTTACTCTAAAGGAAAATACATTTTTTTCATAAAATTTCTTATCTTAACAGACCCTAAATTCTTATGTACTACCTCCGTTCCTAAATTTATATCACTTTTAACTTTTAGATACTATATTTGATTATTCATCTTATTA
>BCLH01000659.1:4259-22140 GCA_001602315.1 Zoysia pacifica
ACGATTCTTTATAAGAAATACTTTAAGCATGACTTGTTTGTTTTTGTATTTTTATATTTTTTAATAAGATGAATAGTCAAACGTTGATTCTAAAAGTCAAAAACATCATTTATTTTGGGACGGAAAAAGTATTTACTACTAAGTAAAAATGTTTATTTTGTTCAACTTAATGGTGCAATTAAAGCTGCTAGATGGCTGTAACAATATTTGCCTCTAATCAGTATTTTAAGTTTTTTACTAGTAAAATGATGTTTATTTTAGTCGGTGTCTGTATTAATACTTTTTTATGAATATGAATGTACTTCCTCCAATTTTTAAAACATCGACAAAGTTGACTTTTAACACCATCTTTCACCATTTGTATTATTCGAAGAAGTATGATAAGTATTATATATTTTATTAAATTTATTCTATTATTAATGATATTTGGAACACAACTAATACTTTTACACATATAAATAATTTTTTTGAAAAAAAATAAATAGTCAAAAATGATGTTAAAAGTTAATGATGTTTATATTTTGAAACCGAAGAGAGTACAACACATAGAAGTTACTGACAAAGACAATGCACTTGGGTGTCCGTGGCCCTAGCTTCACCCCCTTTTCGAAATCGCTTTCATTGTTAAATTGCTGATGATCTTTGAATACTTCTGTCTAAGACAATGAAATGCCTGATTTGTGGGTACATGTCCTTTTCATGCGAAATCACTTTTTTTTAACCAGACAATAAAATTGATTTGCTTTCGCGAAAATCATGAAAACCGGTCAAAAATCGTTGGAAACCACTACAAATGCAAAAAAGGTTTTGAAACAAAAATCGCTCGATTTTTTTCAATTCATCAATTGGTTTTTTGGTTTTGATTTTTTTAAAATTTTTTCAAAATTTTAAATTTTAACTTTTAAACTGAAAATCGATCGTCCGATGAAACTGTAACAGTCCTTGATCATTTTGCTCTCTTGACTTGAGCTCCGCATCACGTTGAACTAGAGTAATATGGCGACAAAGACGGTTTTCTCTGCGACTTGATCTAATATATTTTTAAATTTAACCTCAAAAGACAAAAGTAGGTCGGTTACACTTTTGGAATATTACAAAGAAAATTATCAACAGGGGAAGGGGAATTGGAAAGTGATTTTTAAATTTACGCTTTGGAGATGATTTGTTCCAAAAGGGGAATGAGTGAAAAACATCTCCAAAGCGCAAGGTGTTTGATACCTGGAGTGAACGCTACGGTCCCTCTGGTGTTTTTGCTTGCAGTACTTCTTCCGTCACTGTCTACTTGTCATTTTAGATGTACTTGTAGAAAAATGAGGAGGGGGGTCTGTGGGACGGAGGCAGCACGCGCGGTCCGGCACTGGAGACGATTACTCAAGAGTGAAATAAACGTGATCTCTTTCGATTCTACTCCAGGGGTTACACTTTGCCTACGTTGACCAGTTAGTTGGCCCTGCCTACTTCCTGATCCGGCCATGCCGCACGGACAATTGACACATTCAGATTACAACTATCATTTCATCGCAAACAAAAAAAAAATTGTCAATTTTTCATGTTAAGCCCTGTTTGTATCTATAAGACTAATTATTAGTTCAAACTAATAGGTCATCTAGCATTTGTCGTACTCGTTGGACGATGCGGCTCCACGACCGGTGACATCGTTCTCCGAGACCCTGTCCACGTTAGTAGTGCTGGACGTCGACGTACCAAGTGCTGGGTTCTTCGTCAGCCCAACATAAACTGGCAAGAAGCCCACTTAGACCTATCCCAAGCCCATAGAAAGCCCAGCACCGTAAGAGGGCCCATCTGCCAATAAACGTGCTCAACTCCGCGTCACCCTCCCTGAAATCTTTGGCAAAAACCATCTCCTCCCCTTTCTGAGCTTTCTCGTCTCCGGCGCGTCACCTCCCTCACCGCCGCCGCCCCGAAGGGGGGAGAGCTGGAGAGTTCAATCTCGGCCCTGTGCGGCTCCCTCGCGAAGGTGCTCGACCACGCCGAGTCCTCGTCCTGCGCCCTCGCCGACGCCGTTTCCCAGCGCCCCATCCACCTCGGTAAGTAACAACCCCCTTCACCTCACTGTGTACTGTATCCGTTGGCGGTCCCGCGCTTCTGCAAACGCGGTGACGATCCCGCAGACTCCGCAACCACTATGTTCCTGTGGAAGCTGGACAGCATGACGGAGGCGGCGGGCGCCGACCTGCAGCGCCTCGAGTCGATGACGTTCGGCGCCGTCTCCTTCGCGCAGCTCCTCGGACGCTGCGGCGAGGCGCTCAAGGTATAAGAGCGCCACGCCGGCGCCGTCGAGACCCGCCTCGCCTCCTTCGGCTACGTGCCCCCCGGTAACGCACCGCGAATTTCCTCTCCTCTCACATTCGCGTGAGTTTTATTCGGTTCCGGAATGACGTTTTTTCGCGCGGTGGCGGAGCCTGAAGTCGATGCGGAGGAGGATGAAGGCGCGGCCCCTGGGATCAACTGCCTTGATGGGTCGAGCTCGGTGCTGAAGTCTGTTAGGGGCCGTTTTCACGAAGACGACGCACTGTATTTTGGCTGCCCTGATAGGCTCTCAGTTTCTTATGCACGATGGATGTCATATTAATATTTTCTGTTCAATACGTCAAATCATGTAATTTGATGGGATTTTGGCCCACCAATTTCTCTGGAAGTCCAATGAAGCTCTACAAGAATCCTGAAAGGTTAGTGAAGGACTTTTATACAAATATCCATGGCTATATGCATTCACAATTTCCCGTTGTTCTTTCTATATTCTAATGTTCATGAACTTGGTTTGGGTGGAGAACGACACATGCTGATGCTAGAACCAGCTGATCACTATGTCAAAGAGCGTTCCAAAGCTGACGTGTGCAAGCAAGAAGCAAATTCTGGCAATGTGCCGGGCGCTGTTGTCGTCGGTGCAAGCAAGGCCACTGCTGGTGATGGCAGCATCAGTGAGAAGAGGACGTCGAGGAGGCTCGCATGCGCATCTGTGAGCCGCAGGGGACTTTCTTCCAGCGGCCCAACACGTCGGCCCGCATGGCGACGGGTGAAGCCTGCAGCACCATGGCTGTGCCAGAGCCGCTGCCCCCGGCGGTGAATTGATCATCACCAACTTCGACACCGTGATCAACATCGTGGCACCATCATTCCTGGAGGAGGAGTACCTGGCGACCGATGGCCTCCCCACGCCGACATCCGCTTCGTCCACCACCGCTGCCTCCGCGAGGTTCCCCCTCCTGCCAGACCCGGCCTCGCCGCTCCAGCAGCTGTCAAACGCCACAGCTTGCATGAGGGATGATGACTTGCAGAGAGGGCAGCCATGCTCTGGCGGCCTCAACTCGCAGCTTCGACTCAAGGTTCGCTGAGCTCGGTCTCGCCCTTCGTCTTTCTCGAACCAACAAACTATAAAGTGACGATACTGATCCATTGATCATCTCTGCTTTGCCATAATGCCGTGGCAGGACTTGTCTTCTTCATCGGCGCCGTGCCTGCTGGAAGCCGGGAAGAAGGTGTTGGTGCTCGGTGGCGGCAACGTGGGCACCGAGCTGGCCCTGGGGACCCCCTCCTACTGATCCTTCAGCTGACAAGTTCTGATGACTGGCATTGAAGTTTTGGCTCACCGTTATCTAGGTAGCAGTAACTGATCTCCTGAGAAGATAGTACACGGGTCCACAGGATAGCAAGCAGACACACCGTAGAAGATGATAGAGAACCTAATTGCCTTTTACTTAGACCAGGCATGGACAGATGGACTTAGTTCGCTCTGTCGATTACCAGTAGACTAGATAGCTTCAGCTGAAACTTGTTTGCAGGTGGGGCAGGTTGGCACGCAGTACTTGAGGGCCCTGCGTGTGCTTCTTCATTTCTTGTATTTTGTACCGTGCTAGCTAGGAGATAAAACTGGTTTGTTTCCTCCATTGGTCGCTAGTTGTTGGTAGTTTCAATTGGAACTTGATTTAGGGCGTGCAAATTGCACTGTCGGAGACGTACCTGGAACACAGCGTAAGAGTGACGTGCGCTCTGTTCTTCACCGTCATTCCGTCGAACAGTATGCCACCAGGTGTGACACACCGCTCCTTCGACGGAGCTGAGAAGATCAACAGTACACAAGATCAACAGTACAACAAATGATTGTTTAAGTTATAAATCAGAGTTTTTTAAAAATATAAAAACGAACGAATTTTATTTAAAACTATTAGAGATTTTAAGTTTGGAATGACATCGAACTCATACTATGTATCTTCTAGCAGTACATAAAAGCTCAGCGTGACGAGCAAAGTTCTCAACAAATAAAGTCACTCTCACAGGGTGCTCTAACCTGTTAGTCTAACGGAGGGAAAGAAAGATCAAATGCAAAATAAAATCATGAAGAGCTACGCTCTAGCATTCGAATGCTCAGCAAGTTTTATCCATCAGCATGGTTAACTACAGCCGATTATAAAAGATATGACAAAACTGATTCACATGAGATAGCTGTTTGTAAAAACCAGCGTTAACAGTGGATCTTTACTTTCAAATTTTAACAGTAAATTAAGTGAAAAAATAAATTTAATTTGCACTATCAACTACTACAATCGTAGTTATCAAATAATTTATAGTAAACATAATCAGCAAATCAAAATGCTTTCTTATTTCACTATTGTTTCACTTTTTAACTACGATGTGACGCACTGAAACAAGTGGTAATCGTTACTGTAAGGGGCAGCGATTCGAATCGATTTACATTCAGCTAGAGAAACCTGATTACACGACACGTACGCACTTCAAAGAAGTCGTACGTGGCAACCTTTCACACCGATGATACATAGTATCGGTTCGATGCTCATCTCTCTCGAGCAGTGGTCCTCTATGCGATAACTTCACTGAATATATCTATAGTTAGCCCCAAAGCTCTCCCTTCTAATTATCTTTAGAAGAGAGGTTCGGTTACATCCCGTCACTACACACATTGAGCTACATCAGTTTTCTGAGACTCATATAGCCAGTATGTAATCATTACTGTTCAAACTTGCTCAATAGGACCGACAACGGTACGGTCTTTAATCGACATAGACAGAGCTACGGCACACAGGACTCCCTTCCTGTTGCCAACCTATACTTTCGTGTCCGGTCTCAACTTATCATTTTTTTAATCTCATAACCAATCTCAAATTTTTAAGTTTTTATAATCTAACCTTATCAAATCATGTGATACCTTTAAACCAGGGGTAAAACTTATAGCTCTCGCAAGTGAAGTTACCAATCACTCGACTTCTACCGTTAATTAAAACTCATAGCCTAGCTCTATATTGTGATATCCGTACCAAAGACACTATCATAGGTAAAGAGGGTACTATTACGCAATCTAGATTTCAATCAATTCCTAGAAACCGAATGCGCAGTACATAAATTATATACTATATGATGATAAAATATAAAACAGTTAAAATAAGGTTAATTCACCGAGGCTTGCTTGGGCTTTACTCAAAATTAAAACCTTTGACAAACGGAACATCATCGAACTCTTCCTCGGCAACTGCGGGTCTTAGACATAAAATAATATGCAAGAAATTGAATTATGCTAATTTTTCAATGTCAAAGGTTTGACATGCGATGGTAGTGTTTTGTAAAATAAAAGTGACCAAACATTTTAGTTATAAAATCTATTTAAAATATTTTTCATAAAAGTAAAGTATAATTTGAGTTTTTCAAAAATAACAAAGAGATTATAACTAATTTTTGACAATTTTTCAGAATTTATTGAAATCAAATGAATTTATAATGAATTAAACACCATTTAAACACAATAAATCAATTATAAAATTATTTTTGTTGAAAATAAATATAAAACTTTGTAGAACAAGAAAGTTGGACTAAATAAACAGAAAAGTAAAATTTTCCAAATTTAATAATGCCAAGGAAGAATGATAATGCATTAATGAATTATTTTGTGATCTGATTTAAATAAATTATTTTCATGCATAAAATGAAAATTTGTTAGCTTCAGAATATATTTCTAGATAAGAGGATCCTAAAAAAATTTATTTTATAATTTTCTGAGTTAGGATGAATTTTCTACGAATTTTACAACTTGAAAACATTTTCTAACAATTAATAAATTAATTCAAAAATAATAATAAACGTAAACCAGCCGGCTGGGCCTGGCTACTCCAATTTGGGCCATGAGAAAACTGCCCATTTGGAGATCCGGCCCAAAGGACGAGGCCACACGATGGAACACTAAGATGCCGCACAGGATTCGGCCCTTTTAAAAGAAAGCCACAGAAGATCCGCGCCCCCCCCCCCCCGCGGCTGAAGCAGTGTGGTGGCCATGGGTGGCCGGCGCGGCGGCGGCACTCGCCGGGGGATGGCTGCCGGCAGCCTCGAGCGACATCTTTGGTACCAAGATGATCCACATGACTCAAGGAGTTCGAAGGGAAGGTCGCCTCGGTGGAGTGCTCACCGAAAGTGCGTCGTCGACAAGCGGCGACTGATGGAGGTTTTCGACGGCGACGAAAGCTTTGCAGAGACGCCGAACTCCAACACGGCCACTTCCTAGAGCTTCAGCGCACCCGTTAGAGTAGCGGTGCTGGTGATATAGTCGTGAGAAGGGGCCGGAACAGGGGTGTCAACGGCTAGGTGACAGGGTTCGGCCATGGTGGCGAGAAAAGCTCCCAAATTCCTGCTGGATAGATCACGCAACTGGTTGGAAAGCTTGCTTACAAGGTGCGAAAGCTAGTGAGGACACTGCAAATGAGAGGACACTGCAAATGAGAAGAATCGATGGGATGCCGCCGGAGCTCACCAGATTTTTTGGGGAAGAACGGCCGGCGGTGTCGAGCTTCCAAACACAGGGAAAAATTCGATCCCGACGTGTTCCGCAAAAAAGGTGACGCGCTGAGTTGCTGCGAGGCTCGTCGGAGGGTGGGCGCTGCTGCTTGCAAGGAGTGGCAGCCGGAGGAGGCTTGGTCGAGCCGTTCCACGGCGGCGCTGAAAGTGCATCTACACCTTTAATGGGTTTTGGTAAATTAAATGACAACATAATTAAGAAACTAACATTATTTGTTGAGTTTATGAGCATGTTGTTAGTCTAAAAAGAATATTAAGTGATTTAATGAAGATTACCGCTTTTCTCATAGTCAAGAGGTTGCTCATGCTAAATAAAGTGAAATTGTTACAAGCAAAAAGAGAGATCAAGACTTATGATGAATCAAATTAAAGATCTCTACATGAAGCTACTTGACTTGCAAAGATTGAAGTTGATGTCAAGAAAGCCAAGAGAGGTTGTGCTAAGCAAAAATGAGATCAAGAGTTATAATGGATTATATTTAAGATCTTAACCAATAGACTCTTAGTTTGTGAAGTTGACATCAAAGTATTTAAGAAGCATTCATTGAAGATACAAGGTAACATTTGACTCAAGTTAATGAGAAGGTGAAGGATTAATTTGACGGTGTCGTGATGGACCGAGAAAGGGAGAAGGGTAAGAACGAGTCTTGACGCCGAAGAACCTTAGTACCGGAAAAGAACATGTTGAGTTGAATCGTGATGGATCTTTCAAGCTACAAGAAGTCATAGTTTGCTAAGTGTCGATATTCTATTAAAAAAAGAAGATTAAGAAGTAACTTGGAAGTATTTTAGTGGATATTGATCACATAGATTGAAAGTTTTTAAGATTACTGGCTCAAGATGGAGTTGCTCAAGGAAAGCACATGTTGTTCACCCTCAAAAAACAATTTTATGAAGAAGTGACAAGATTAAAAAAGTGAAGCTCAAGTGTTGCTTATAGCTTTTATTTAATTCTTGAGCATAGGTATGTCGCTCTATCAAGGGAGGTGCAACATGGATTAAAACATAATCTCAGTGCTCATAAAAACCCAAGTGAGAGGAGAAAAACACAATGCCCATACACTTTCACAAGTTTTGCTGAAACAAAAAAAATAGAAAGTTTCGGTTTGACAAACCGAAAGTTCCAGTTTTGACAGCTTCTAGCAAAATTGCTTAAGTCTTCACCGGAGTGTCCGGTACTTGACCGGAGTGTCTGACAAGCCCTCTCTGGAGTCGAGGTTCCTAACCATCGTAGTGTACAGCACTTTGCCGGAGGTCCCAAACCGGACGTTCCGGTTTGGTGAACCGGAAGTTCTGTTTTTTTCGAAGTTGTGTCTAACGGCTAGTGACTGTAAGTAACCGGAAGTTCCGATTGGGAAACCGGAAGTTCTGGTTTTCCCAGTTTTAGCCCTCAATGGCTAGTTTTTGAGAAAGTGGTATAAATACCTCCTCTCTCCTCTTTGTGGAGCTGCTGGTGTTGCCCACGACCTAAACTAAGTCAAAGCATTCTAGAGCTCTCCCCAACCTCTTTTTGTGAGGCTTGTGTAATTTGTGAGAAATTCAAGTGTTGGGTTGAGAGAGATTGCATTTGAGAGCACAATTAAGCACTCCTATCCATTGAGCACTTGAGCAAGTTGCAAATCTGTGAACATTTGTTACTCTTGAAGATAAAGCCTCCTATACGGCTAGACATCACCCGGTGAGACATCAAGCTTGTGATGTGCCACGGAAAAGTTTGTGAAGGCCCGTTTCGCCTCCGCAAGGGAAGAAGCAAGATAGTGATTTGAGAGAAGTGGTTGAAAGAGACCTGGCTTGGAGTTGGCCTTGTGAGCAGCTCAAGCTTTCTCAACGGAGACGTTGACGACTTGAGGGTAAGTCGTTACACTTTGGTGAAACAATTTCTCATGTCCTTGCTTTGATTTGCATTTCTTATTTCATTAAATTGTGCTTGTGACTAACCTTTGATTCTGTATGAGTCAAGTAGCTATCTTGTCCCTTATACTCTTTTATGAGTGATTTACAAGTTTCTCGAAAGAATTCTCAAAGTTAAGGTTTAATCCTCTGCCCCGAGAAAATCAGAAGTTTCGGTATTACAAACCAGAAGCTCTGGTTTCTGTATTTGTTCCTGTCTTGTTTTAACTATCCAGGTAAGGCAAAATCAGAAGTTTCGGTTTTCTAAACCGAAAGTTTCGATTTTGACAATTTTAGTTTTCACTGCAAGTTTGTGTTAATTTTCAGAAACGCCTATTCACCCCTCTCTAGATGACATCTAGTTCCTTTCAGGCGCCCAGAAGCGAAGGAGGCCAGTTGCACTGGAGAGAATGAGAGACGAGGACGGGCGCGGTCGAGGGAAAAATGGCATCGACACGGGGTTGGTGCCGTGTTCCGTATGCACGGCAGCGTCTTGGAGGCGTGGACACCTGTGCCGCTCGGTGGCAACGTGCGAGAGAGAGAGAGAGAGAGAGAGAGAGAGAGTAGTGCGCTGGAGGCTGAGGTAGGAGGAGAGTAAGCAGCGAGGCTGACAGAAGGGGCCTGCGGTCTTTTTCTAATTTTCTGGTTTTCGTGAATTTCTGCGCAGTGTTTTGTTTTGATCCGGAAACAATACTTTTCGAGCTCTAATAACAATGAAACTTTGCAGGGTGGTAGAACTTTTTGAGAGGAACAACTTTTATTTTGGGCCTAAGTTCAAAATTGGATTACATTTTATTCTATAAAATTTTGAAAACAGGAAATCATTTAATGGAGAAAAATTCATTTGAGCCTTTTGCCTTTTGAATAAAATTTTATAAAAATTTCTAAAATTCAATTCTTTGCAATATTTTTAATACAAGAATTTTATTTCACAATATTGCTTTAAAAAGTTTTAAACTCATATTTGAAATTTGAATTCTAATTAAAGTTAAAAATTTATTTGAATTGTTTTAGAGCTCAGTTTCGAAAATTTGAATTTGACAACGTTTCTTGTTTAATCAAAACACGAAGTGTTACACAGGGTATTGGAGGTATTGGAGACAAGTCTCGGCACTCGATGTGGAGACCGAACATGATGGAGTCAACGGTACCTTGGTGCGTTACATTGAACACGGCGAGGCTGTCGTTGCTGGTCGTAGGTAGACAACTTACATAGGCCGTCGTGGCGAGAGAGAACTGAAATCTTCTACCCAATCCTCATCCTTGCTTTTGTAGGCAGTATCACCGACTTTCTTGGATGCTTTTGCTCCTGTCTATTTCTTCATGATGACTAATTTTCCATGCTAGACAAAAGCTGAAATTAAATACGGTTGTATGAGAGATACCTCAACTCCGCGTCGCATAACTACATCTATAATAGTGACCCTACGGACGGAATTTGTGTTTGATTAAGATGTAAATGCAGTTGCACTGCGCGAGACTTCCCATCGAGGGGCAAAACCGATGAGCATCTAAAAACAGAGCTAGCGCTCTGTTTCTAGTAGTTATTACCGGATGACTCATAGGAAATTCTAAAATGTCGTAAATGCCCTGCAGCTCATTCTGTCCCAATAATATTCATATTCACTTGGATGTATATTACAATAATAAAATCAGCTTAAATGCATGAATTGAATATTCTTTAATATTCGGCGACGTAGCCTGCAGGTGGTACTAGCTTGCCGGGCTGTTTTCACATCAAGGGAAGCTTCTTTAGCTTGCAGAGCTGTTTCCACGTAGGAGTGATATAATTAAAGGTAAAAACAATGTTTTCAGACAAAATTCATCTTGTGACAGTTGACACTTCCCGGCCTGCAATGCAAATCCTCTTGCACTTTCCCCTGTGTCATAAAAAATCTGGGCAACACATTCTGCAAGATATCTCCTAAGGATCTATCAGAAGAGACATCGACAGAAAAGAAAAAAGGTTAAATCTTTTGTAGTCATCAAGTAGAAAACAGCAAGCGGTGTTCTAGCTCTGATGATCTTTTGAATGCAGATACCTCAACGGAACAAAGCAAGAAACTGTTTTTAATCAGTTGGTTCTTAGTCCTATTGCTACTTTTGTATGAACTACTCTTTTTGTTATGCTTGCTCCTCCATCTCTCTGGATATTGTTCTCACCATTTATAGTTAGGAGTATAATAAGGGAGTCTGGTTGCCAAAGAGCCCCGCTAGCTTTTTTATTGATTGTGTAAATCATTGCAAGGAGCAAAGTTTCTGGACATCTTCATACAGTATCTGTATGCAGAACATATCTCAGACCCCAGTGGCAAGGTTTTTTTTTTTGTTTGTAAATGGATACACGTAATTGTAATGATTATGAACTATCAATAGAATTCACTTCAGTACATTCTTGCTCTAGCTGGATCTTAACAAACATATATGGTCCCTGCACAGCTGAGGGAAAAGCCTGCTTTCTGGAATGGTTAAAAAACTTTGATCTTCCAGAGAGTCTATTAGTTTAGTGTTTGGTGATTTTAATCTGATTCGTTCACTAGAAGACAGAAACAAACCTTTGCGAATGTCACAGCAATTGAATTTTCACAGAAAAAACCGTAACATAATTGACGTGGGAGTATATAATATTCCATATATAATTTCCTTTCTCCAGCTGATATTGTTACAATAATAAATAAAGTTTTAAATTGAACCAAAATTGTTGCAAAACCATCTTACAGTATAGAGCGTGAAATACTACACGGTAATACTGCGCAGTACAAGAGGAAACACACAATACTAATACTGTAGTGGGAAGTAAAATAGGAAATGCACGTCAAATTGGCGAATAGGAAATGCACGTCAAATTGGCGGGCGTCTCTGATGCAGGGGCATCCCCCACTCGGCATCATCGCCGTCGTCGAAGATGACGACGCCGTAGGCGAAGTAAGCCGTCGTAGCACATCCAAGCCAGGCGGCACCGACGACCCACGATGACATGCCGGGGGCGCAGCTGTAGAAGAAGAGGGCGGAGAGGAAGGCCCCTAAGGTGACGGCCGCCTTTCCCAAGCGGCGGCGCAACCCCCTAGGCAGGTTGGAGGAGCGGCGGAAGTAGAGAGCGAGGTAGAGAAGAACGACGGCGATGTAGGCGGCGATCCATTGGGGCTGAAACCAGTAATGGATTACGGCCATGAGAAATGCCATGTTCGTGACTGCAAGGGCCAGCAGCGACAGCAACATGTTTTGATTCATGGCCCAGGTATATATCGAAGGAAGCTTGGTAGTTCTCCGAGAACCAGCGACAGCAGCTGGCTTCTCCGTGTCGTTCGGTGGGTATTTATACACGTTGTGTCTGGGAGTGGGAACAGAGGATGAGGTTGAGATTGGAAAATAAAAGAAATAAAAAGTCTAGACATTCGTTCATCCTTTCTATTAAATCTTAACCTTTTATCTTTTTTTTTCCAAACCCACCTCATATTTTCCATTTGCGAGCCACCACCTTAGATAATGTAAACTAGTTCAGCCTTCAAAAATGCATAGGTCAAGGAGCCTTGAGTTGAATGAAATGTTGCTCTCATATCACTCCTAGTCAGTTGGTCTGCCTGGGAGGAAGAAAAGACGTAACATTTCGTACCCACTGACGAAACTAATGTCTAGGAAGAAAAGAATTAAGATTTGATACCCACTGATGAAACTAATGTATAGGAAGAAAAGATGTAAGATTTGATACCCACTGATATAAAAATAGAAACATTTGCGCGCACTAGATGGCCGGGGGATCATACCTGTATTCTCGGCAGCCCAACACCAGCAAAAATGCAAACATTTTGATACCCACTGGAACGATGACCATCGATGTCGCCTTATTCGAAACTTCTCTGGGTAGTAACTCTAAAGGCATCATTCGATACCCACTTTCTCCCTTTCGTTATTTTGCTCAGTATTTAATTTGCCTCAGACCCACATTTGGAGCATAGAAAGTTTATAGTAATAGCACAGGAATTTCACACAGGTTACAGCGGCGGACCCAGAACTTATGTTCCGGCATTCAAACAAGAAACGTGGCACTTGAATTCAATACATATTTTATAACCTATATACAAGCTCTCAGTTAGTGAAGATTTTTTTGAAAAATAGAGCATGAATAATTAGTTGTAATCTTCATTTTTTAAGATTATACATCCATGAGTGATAAGAATTTGACCTCATCTTATTGCATGTATATACATATATCAAATTCACACATATACATTAATTGTTTTGACAAAAATTTGGGCCTTGAACCAAGAGAGGTCCGCCACTGACAGATTAGTTCAATTTTATAGAAAAAAACATAGAATTTGGACTTTTTTCCATTCTAAACGAGGCGTTGTCCATCATGACCAACTCGATCATTTACACGGGAAGGAAGAGCTTCAAATCGTTCGGACTTTTTTCCATTCTAAACGAGGCGTTGTCCATCATGACCAACTCGATCATTACACGGGAAGGAAGGGCTTCAAATCGTTCTCTTCCTAGTGTGTCTTCAGGTTTCGATTTGTTTTCTATTGGCAGAGAAAAATGAGAAAGGACAGATCCTGTACCTCTTCGGATTTAAGAGGTTTGATTGATAGGTGGGGAACTTTTACATGAAAAAACATCGGAATTATTATATTCTTGTGCCGTGGAAGTAAAAGATAGCAAGTGGCGCTTCATTTTTTTTTTCCTTCAGTCCCTCGGCTCGCTAGATTGAAGCGTGAGTGACTTGAGATGAGATTCCGCATTTTTCAACCACCAAAGTCTTTGACTTTCATAATGTTCTTCACCGTCACTCCGTCGAACCAGCACGTACGGGACGACATGCCCTTGCCAGAGAGCAAAGACTGAGTCTCCGATTCATTCCCGTTTTCTACTCCTACTGATCCTTCAGCTGACGAGCTCCCATTGTTGGCGTTGAAGTTTTGGCTCACCGTTAGCTTGGTAGCAGTAACTGATCTCCTGAGAAGATGGTCAACAGGTCGGGCGCAGCTGTAGAAGAACAGGGCGGAGAGGAAAAGCGCTAGCGTACGGGGAGACTTGACGTACGAGGTGCTTCCGATATTATATAAAAAGCACTACGCGACGGCTCCTAAGAATGCTCCTAAGAATGCGACGTACGGGGAGACTTGAACACAAAAGCCACTGCGCGACGGCTCCTAAGAATGCGATGCAATGTATATAATAGCAGTATAAACCAAAAAAGAAAATTAAAGGACTATCATTTACTCTAACTCATATAAAAAGCACTACTATTTACAACAGCAACACATCAAGGCAACAATCCTTTCACAATATTTAGCCAAAGGCTAAGCCAAAGGTAATCGTCGGTGTCAACTGACACAAATGGTTTTACAACATACTATTTAAATATTAATTATATAGCTAAAGACACCATTATAAATGAAGACTGACCGACGCTCCGCGGTGCTGGTTTCGCCCCTGTATTTAATAATCCATAAGACCATGACTTGAAAACAAACAAAAAAGGTGTCGAGTAGCCTAGTCGACAAGAGGAAAAGAAGACGTACTTCTTCACTTCCAAAATAAGTATGATTTTTTGTTATTTTTAGAAATCACATTTGATAATTCACCTTATTGAAAAAGTTTGTGAAAATATTATTTATTATGTTGTGGATTGTTTATCATTAAAAAAACTTTAAGTATGACTTACGTATTTTTATATTTATATAATTTTTTTAATAAGACGAAGCGTCAAATATGATATGAAAATAAAAAAAAATGATATTTTAGGTAGGACGGACGGAGAGAGTATTACATGGATTCGTGGAGTATTCCCCTGCAATCAAACTCGCGGACTTGTCCCCTGCAGCTCGGCCTCCTCCACTTCGAACATGACGTCGTAGGCGAAGTAAGCCGCCGCGGCGAGCCCAAGCCAGGCGGCGCCGGCGACCCACCACGTCATTCCGGGGGCGAAGTTGTAGAAGAACAAGGCCGTGAGAAAGGACCCTAAGCTGATGGCGGCCTGTCCTAAGCGGCAGCGCAACCCCCTGGGTAGATTGCGGCAGCGGCGGAAGTAGAGAGCGAGGTAGAGCAGAACCATGGCGATGTAGGCGGCAATCCACTGGGGCTGAAACCAGTAATAAATTATGGCCATGAGAAATGCCATGTTCACAAATAAAAGAGCCAGCACCGAGAGCAACATATTTCGATTCATGACTTCTTATGCTCCCCGCGGCACCAGGCGATCCAGCACGAACCTTGCACGCGAAGACAAAGTACGGGGGAAGACGAGGCGCTCTGTGGTTCGTCATGTGGTTTTTGGGACTTATTTATAGGCGTCGTGTGGTTTTTGGACTGATCATGTAACTGTTTCGGCTAGCAGGGCGTCGTGTGGCTTCTTATGCTTTGTACCGTAAAATAAAAGGGGTGGTTGTAGAGATTTGCTAAGGGAAGGGTTTGCTAAGGGAATGGTTGGACCGATAACGCGCTCCTTTGAAAATGATCTACTGATAACGAAATGTGTGGACGCCGTGGTTATAATGAACTATTGCCATGGCACACCGTCAAAAGTGCCGCGTGAGAGCATCACCAATGTTGATTCGATCATCTAACCTTGCTAATGTTGGACAGCTCCAGCGTGAGCATGCTACGGTGGAACCCATATTTGGAGTTAAAAATCTTTTCCTGCTCTCTAGATGTGATCCACGTTCCTAGGGGAGAGCCTGTGCCACCGTATTAGGCTCTGTTTGGTTGGGTTTCTCCACGGTCTTTTCCATCGGCTTCGTTTGAAATTATAATAAATGGTTTTAGTAGAAGCTGTTTTCTTCTATTTTTTAAAAAGGAGCTAGAGGGTGAAACAATGAGCTATGAAAATGTAACTTCTCCGTAGCCTCTTTCATTCACGTATTATTTTTCTATGTTATCTTAGTCCTATATAATAAAAGATCTTACAGAAAAATCGATCCACCAAACTATTTTTGAACCAAACAGAACATTAAGCAGCGCCTTGTCCTTTTTCTATTCCGCTGGTTCGAACCGAAACAAGACGTCGAACTTTCTTTCTCCTCGTTATGGTGCGACAGCTCCAATGTCTAAAGTTCGATTCACGAACCGCCACGGTGGGCGACAGTTCGATCCTGAGGCAAGTTGTGGACGCTTTGATGGGATGCTGGACGTCGAAGTCGCCATGGCATTCCGTGAACGTGACCCGCCGTCAGCAGGGCAAAAGTTCTAGGATGCTGGACGTCGACGTCTCCGTGGCAGAGCTCTAAGACGTTGATTTATAATTTAATCACGGTGTACAGAAAATATAGGGCCTTCGATGGACTAGAGACCAAATGGTCTTTTTTTTTTTTTCACATTCCACACAGGCCTCCATGGCAAGGCCGCTCCATGGAGTGCTTTGCGCCATCTTAGAGCTTAGTCTTTGCTTCAAGGTTCTTTAACATGATACTACCTCCATTCCAATATATAAGTATTTTTAGCTTTAGTGAAAGTCAAATTCTTTAAGATTTGACTAATAATATTTATAAGTATTAAATAATTTCTAGTATAAAAAGTTACTTATTATAAAAGTTTATTTCATGATAAAAATAATAACGTAATTTATAAATGATAAAATATTATCAATACTCTATTATTAATAGTCAAAGTTAGAAAAAAGATTGATTTTGACTAAATTTAAAAATGTTTATATTATAGAATGGACAGAGTATATTGATTTACAGTTTTTTTTAGAGCTTTTACAGTAATAATTGGCAATGTAGTGTTCGTCATAACTACGTACCAAGGTGGTGTTTGGATTCCTAGAAATGGCACTTGGGTTAGAGATAAGGAAATAAAGAAAGGATCTGGACCATTCATTTCTCCAGCTCATTTCTTTTATTTTTCAATCTCAAACTCACTCTTCATTTTCAAAAATTCAAACACCACCCAAGTGTCTGGTTTTTCGTCGGCCCAACATAAATTGATAAGAAGGCTACCTATGCCTATCCGAGGCCCATACAAAGCCAATCACCTTAACAGGACCCACCTACCAACAAACGTAGTCCACGCCACCCCCCACTAAATTTTTTGCCCCGCACCCAAACCAAATTCCTCAAATCTTTCTCGCCTTTCTCGTCTGCGGTGGGGGGCCGACGCGATGGGGGGCGAGCTGGAGACTTCCATCTCGGCCCGTTGCGGCTCCCTCGTGAAGGCGCTCAACCACGCCGATGTAACACCCGGTCCCAATGCCACTGTGGGCCTCTCTGCTATCGAGGCCGAGCCCACCACAGCCCAAACCGAAATTCCTCCTCCTCTACAACACCACGCAGAAGTCGGACAAAGGAGCAAAAACATTCAGAAATTTGGTTATCAGCTTAGTCGGTTGTCTTCCTCGCGGAGGAGAGCTGTCCAGGCACCAGGGGCGGACCTACGAGGTATGTCGGGTTTACCACCGCTGCCTCCATGAGGCTCTCCCTCCTGGCAAACCCGGCCTCGCCACTCCACCAGCTGTTTGTTAGGAATTAATCTTCACCCGTTTTGGCCTAACGATTTTAATGGGCCTTTGATCTAATCACGCCCTGATCGGGGGCGCTCAGCCCATTATGGCTGGTGGGCCCCTGTCGCCAGCGCCACAATAAATAGAGATGGGAGGCCGACCGGAACTCATGACCTAAGTTCATCCGTACCGCCGCACCCCACCGACATCCCTAAACCCGATCTGTGAGGGAGCGCTGTGCCGACGGAAAACACCACCGCCACGACGATCGCCGCCATCGAGAGATCGACGACGTCGCCGTGACTCCAACGCCACTGCCCTCTCCACCGACCGACGCTGCCCAAGTGCAGAGGACCGCATCGATAAAGAACAGATGGCCGGATCGTCTTTCTCGACTCCGACGACCGGATCCGAAGGTATTGACCACCTCCGAACCACAGATCTATTACCGACACAGATACTCTCGGATCTACACTCCTAGACCCAGAGAAAAGATCACAACATTGGCATCAGAGCCAGATCTAGGAGTGTATCCCGACGAGTATGAAAAAACTCGCCGGAACACTACCCGTTAGCAAAGATTCGAAAGAAAAATTGTAGCCACGGACTACATTGTGGCGGACGCCTAGGGCTCCGCGAAAGAACCGCGAAAAAGAACGAAAAAGAAAAGAAAAATAGAAGCCGCAAAAGATCCCGTAAAAGATCTGAGAAAAAAAAAAAGAAAACTGAAAA
>BCLH01000659.1:22519-43574 GCA_001602315.1 Zoysia pacifica
TTTTCGGCTGCCGTTTCGCGAACCACTAGCCGCAACAGAACTCGCGAAAGAGACGGCTGGAAAGAAGAGAAATAAATTAGGGTTAGGGTTGGAAGCACTTCTATCCTTTTTATACTTCCGAAAAATGAGCGCATCCGTCCGATCTCGATCCAACGGTTCAGATCGCGCGATGCCTAAATGGGCCAGATTCGGCCCAAGAGGGAGAGTGAAATTTCGGTCCAAGCCCAGGTTGGCTTGTCCGAATTGCAACAGGCCAATGGGCCAGGCCGAATTTCAATTTTGGCCTAAAAGAAAAGTTTTTCTATTTCTTTTTCAGAGGCATTTTTAATTGATTAATTAGGTAATTTTTTGCCTAATTAAATCTGTTAAAATTTGAACCAACAGAATAATTTTAACAGAACAGAAAAATAAAGTAAATACTTCTGAAAATTAAAGAAATTTTCTTTCCGCTGCGTACTTTAAAGAAATTATTTTCATTATTAAATTCGAACCAACGGGAGAATTTAATTTTAGAAAAATAGTAATAAATTTCAGATAATTATGATATTGTTATTTTCTGACCAACGTTGATAATAACAATATTATAATTTTTATAATTGACATTTATGCATTTTTTCTATTTCTGCCCAACGGTGATGTAGATTTAATGTATAATATAAAATTGTGTGTCATATTTTGACCAACGTTGAAAATAAGACATATAATTTTACTGTTTTTTATGTTCTCACTTAATTTGATTTGTTTACAGGCGGATACAACTTAATGAGTTGTATCAAAAAGATTTCCACTCTCAAAAGTGACAGCTATGGAGAGTGGAAGAAAAAGATAGACCTAGCATTTATCTTGGCTGAGGTGGACTGGGTCCTGACCACAGCATATCCCACTGAGCCTGAGGAGCCAGTGAGAAAAGAGAATGAGACTGATGCTGCTTGGCAGACAAGACAGAGGGATTTTGCTCCCTTAAAGATGTCCGATGATCTTGAGCATAAGAAATGGACCACAGCCAACAAGAAATATATGGCTGTGATAAAGAACACGATTGAGCCTGCAATTGTGGGTTCAATCGCAGAGTGTGACACCGTTACAGAGTACATTGAAAGAATAAAAAGTCAGTTTACTGGCTCTTCAAAGACATACGCCACACAAGTTATTAGACAACTTGTGAATGAAAAGTACTCTGGTGGTAACGGTGGCATTAAAGAGCACATACTGAGAATGAGCAACATGGCATCGAAGCTCAAACCAATGGATCTGGGTCTCAAGGATGCACTCCTTATCCATTTGATTTTACTTCTTTGCCAAAAGAGTTTGAAACGTTTATTGTTAACTATAATATGCAACCCGAGTCTTGGGACTTGGAAAAGTGCATAGCAATGTGTGTGCAAGAGGAGGATAGAATTAAAGCTTCACATGGTGGCTCTATCAACTATGTGAAGGATAACAAAAGAAAACACTTCAATAACTACTCCTCAAAGAACAAGAGAAAAGCTCCTGTCCATCAGCCTCAACAGAATAAATTTGCAGTGGACAAAGATCAGTGTCTTCACTGCAAGAAGACGGGACACTACAAGAAGGATTGTCCCTCATATCTAAAGATGATCATGGCAAAGAAAGGTGAGAACATTATTATCTTTATAAATAAATCCCTATATGTGCAATATTCAAAATCTACTTGGTGGATTGACTCTGGAGCAACTGTTCATGTTGCTAATTCATTGCAGGGATTCCGTTCGACGAGGACTACGCAAAGAAGAGAAAGATGCATTAAAGTTGCAAACGGAGTCCAAGCTAAAGTTGAAGCCATTGGCAATCTTTCATTAGAGCTAGCTAATGGCTTCATTCTTATACTTAGAGATGTTCTTTATGTACCCTCTCTACAGAGGAATTTGATTAGTGTTTCATGTTTGGATAATAATGGTTATGATTGTCATTTTGGAAATGGCAAGTGTGAAATAAAGTTTAATAAAGAATGTGTTGGTTTTGTCATCTTACAAAATGAGCTTTATTTGCTATCATTACGTGATGATGTAAATGTCGTATGCGATATTGATAATGTTGCGTGCGAGATAAAAGAATCCTCGTCCATGAATAAAAATAGAAAACGAAAAAGAACTCTAGATGAGTCGTCGAAATTATGGCACTGTCGTTTAGGCCATATTTCGAGGGAGAAAATAGAAAGACTAGTTAAGAATGATATTCTTCCTCCACTAGAGTTCTCAGACTTAGAACAATGTCGAGATTGCATTAAAGGAAAATATGTAAAGAAAATTAAAAAAGATGCAAAAAGAAGCACAGGAGTTCTACAAATTATTCACACGGATATTTGTGGTCCCTTTTCTATGAAGAGTATAGATGGTTATGACTCGTTCATAACATTTACGGATGATTACTCCCGATATGGATATATTTATCCAATCAAAGAAAGAAATAAAGCCTTGGATAAATTTAATATATTTAAGGCTGAAGTTGAAAACCAACACGATTTAAAGATAAAAATAGTCCGATCTGATCGTGGGGGGAGTACTACGGTCGGCATACCCCGTATGGACAAGTTCCTGGACCTTTTGCAAGGTTTCTACAGGAAAATAGAATAGTGGCCCAGTATTCTACACCAGGCGAACCTCAGCAAAATGGAGTAGCTGAAAGACGCAACCGTACCCTGATGGATATGGTGCGAAGTATGATGAGCTATTCCACACTGCCATTGAGTTTGTGGATGGAGGCGTTAAAAACCGCCATTCATATTTTCAACAGAGTACCAAGTAAGTCGGTGCCGAAAACACCGTACAAATTGTGGACAGGTAGAGTTCCCTCGTTCAACCACTTACGAGTGTGGGGGAGCCCAGCTGAGGCTAAAGTATTTAACCCAAATCTTGGAAAACTAGATCCCAAAACTGTGAGTTGCCATTTTATTGGTTACCCAGAAAAGTCAAAAGGTTATCGTTTCTATTGTCCAGACAGACATACAAAGTTTGTAGAAACGAGACATGCTGTCTTCTTAGAGGATGAGATGATGAGGGGGAGCATGGTAGCTCGAGAGATTAACCTTGAAGAGAAGCGGGCGTATGCGCCTACTCCGATGATTCAAGAGCCATTCTTTACACTACCTGCTGTCACTGCATCGACAGTGCGAGACACTGTGGTGCAAGCACCTGTTATTGTTCCTCCTGTGTCAACAATGAATGAGAATGAGGAACCTGTTTCTCAGGATCTAATAGGACCTATTGCCACAGATGAGGGGGAGCAAGAACAGCCTCAAACAGAAAATGTACAGAATGAAGAGGCCCCGAGAAGTTCTCAAAGAATAAGAAGATCAGCTATTTCTGATGACTATGAAGTTTATCAGACAGAAGAATTTTAAATGGAGGATGATCTCACCTCATTTGAAGAAGCTATGAGAAGTGAAAACTCTTCAAAATGGCTTGAGGCCATGGAAGAAGAAATAAAGTCCATGAAGGCTAACAAAGTCTGGGACTTAAAAGTAATTCCTAAAGGAGCCAAAGCAGTAGGCTGTAAATGGGTCTACAAGACAAAACTCGACTCTCAAGGGAACGTAGAAAGATATAAAGCACGACTCGTGGCAAAAGACTTTACTCAAAGAGAAGGGATTGATTACAATGAGACTTTTTCTCCGGTCTCATGTAAAGATTCTTTCAAAATCATAATGGTACTAGTGGCTCATTATAATTTAGAGTTACATCAGATGGATGTAAAGACAGCATTCCTAAATAGAGATTTGGAGGAAAATGTTTACATGGCACAACCGAAAGGTTTTGTTATAGAAGGAAGTGAGAAAATAGGATGCCATCTAAAGAAATCAATTTATAGGTTAAAGCAAGCTTCAAGACAATGGTACTTGAAGTTTGACAGCACGATAAAGAAATTTAGGTTTAAAAAAAATATTGAGGACAACTGTGTTTATTCAAAGTTTAAAGATGGAAAGTTTATCTTTCTAATCCTGTATGTGGATGATATCCTACTAGCTCGTAGTGATGTCAGTCTACTATTGGAGACAAAGAAGATTTTGTCCTCTAACTTTGACATGAAAGATCTTGGTGAAGCTTCATTCGTTTTAGAAATCGAAATTCACCGAGATAGAAACAAAGAGGTATTGGGACTGTCACAAAAGGCATACATAGAGAAAGTATTAAAGAAATATGGTATGCATAAATGTAGTCCATCACATGCACCTATAGTCAAGGGCGACAGATATGGAGATTTTCAATGCCCCAGGAACCAATATGAGATCGATCAAATGAAAGCGGTTCCATATGCTTCAGCTGTCGGAAGCTTACAGTATGCTCAAGTATGTACACGCCCTGACTTAACATTTGTTACCGGGTTACTTGGCAGATTCCAGAGCAATCCTGGAATAGAGCATTGGAAATTGATAAAAAAAGTCTTGCACTATTTGCAAGGAACAAAAGGCCTCATAATGACATATAAAAAATCAGATTCACTCCATATAGTGGGGTATACAGATTCTGATTATGCGAAAGATGATAGAAAGTCTACATCCGGATATGTGTTTACTCTCGCTGGAGGAGGTATTTCGTGGAAAAGCTCAAAGCAAACCGTCACTACATCGTCCACAATATATGCCGAGTTTGTTGCATGTTATGAGGCTACGGGGCAGGTGAACTGGCTTAAGAAGTTCATACCCGGTTTAAAAGTGGTTGACGACATCTATAGACCACTTAAATTGTACTGCGATAACGAACCCGCAGTAACGTATGCACACAACAATAAGTCAAGTGGTGCTGCCAAACACATTGACATAAAGTATTATATTGTGAAAGATAAAGTTCGGGATCAAATCATAAGTCTTGAGCATATAAGCACCGCAAAGATGCTAGCGGATCCGCTTACTAAAGGCTTACCACCCAGAGTATTTATTGAATATATTGCCGGCATGGGTTTAAAGGAAAGCCTGTGATTTCTGAACTAAAAGATGGTCCAAAATGTATAGTAACTATTTTAGAACAGAAAAATGCATTGTAGCTGTTAAGTCTATCGACGATTGACCGTGACGATGAGACAGTTCTATGCATTAATCTGTAATGAAATGAGTGAAGTTAAAAAAAATAAAGATAAAAATAAAAAGTGAGATCAAGGAGGAGAATGTTAGGAATTGATCTTCACCCGTTTTGGCCCAACGGCCTTAATGCCCCCTTGACCTAATCGCGCCCTGATCGGAGGCGCCCAGCCCATTATGACTGGTGGGCCTCTGTCGTCAGCGCCATAATAAATAGAGGTGAGGGACCGGCCAGAACTCATGACCTAAGTTCATCCGTACCGCCGCACCCCACCGACATCCCTAAACCCGATCTGTGAGGGAGCGCTGTGTCGACGGGAAGCACCACCGCCACGACGACCATCACCATCGAGAGATCGACGACGTCGCCGTGACTCCAACGCCACTGCCCTCTCCACCGACCGACGCTGCCCAAGTGCAGAGGACCGCATCGATAAAGGGCAGATGGTCAGATCGTTTTCCTCGACTCTGGCGACCGGATCCGAAGGTATTTACCACCTTCAAACCATAGATCTTTTACCGACACAGATACTCTCAGATCTACACTTCTAGACCCAGCGAAAAGATCACAACACTGTTGACCACCACAGCTAGCACGAGGGATGATGACTTGCACACAGTGCAGCCATGCCCTGGCGGCCTCAACTCGCAGCTGCCAATCAAGGTTAGCTGAGCTCGGGGTCTCGCCCTTCGCCTTTCTCGATCCAATAGAAAGCGATGACATTGATCCATCGATCATCTCTGCTTTGCCATGGCAGGACTTGTCTTGTTCATCTGCGCCGTGCCTGCTGGATGCCGGGAAGAAGGTGATGGTGCTCGGTGGTGGGTGAGACCTGAAAATACCGGAAAAAATTCTTGGTCTGCGAACCCGGGCTCGATTTGCGACGCGTGGAATCCTTGGTCGATTGAACGGGTGGCACACGCGCGTCGTTTCCATGCCTCGCCAGCGGCTCGCTCCCATTTACGGCTCTCGCACAGTCGCTCCCGCACCGACGGCTCATTTCCAAATCTCATCCTCTCGTTCTCTTCCGCTGCAGCAGGAATCGTTGGAGGGCACAAACTCGCTGTCGGGGTCGTTCATATTGCCAACAAGTTGCGTGGTCCTCCACCTCGCCGCTGCTGGCATCATCGGCGTCGGCTTCAGCATAAACAACAGAAACGCTTTCATCCGCAAGGCCGGCAGCAGCGGGCTCCTGGAGCGCCATGCGTAGCGCTCATGTGAGGTTAGAGAGAGAAAATACTGGAGGAAGAGCTCCGCCATGGGGAGACCTCGTCGGCCTATCCTTCTCGCCGAGGCTTCGGAGATTAAACAGGCTTTGTTTCAAAATTGTCTGAGTGCTAGTCGGAAGGATTGCCTGGGTGGAAGTGAGAAGTATGATTCATAAATGTCTCCGATCAATCGCAACCTGATCTTGTGGCCAGAAAGAACATCGCATCTGGCAAAGGTTTGGATGTTTCCGGGGATTTGATAGGCCTCCGTATGTTCTCCTTTGGCATCATCGTTGGATGACCCTAGGCGTCGAAGCATGTGAGTCAGAAATTCGTCGCCGGCGCCGGTCAAACGAAGCGGGCATCGCGCGATCTGCTTTCTTGATTCAAAGCGGGGCCGGAGTTCCCCGCCAGGTGCTAGAGCCGCCGCACGAGAGCCGTGATTGGGAGCGATGCCTCGCATGTGCCAACCGTTCATCGACCAGAAACTCCACGCGTCGCAAATCAAGCCTGGGTTCGCAGACGAAGCTGCGGCGAACCGTCCGCACAGAATTTTTTTTTCCCGAAAATACCTGTGTAGCCTGAGAATGGCCGGACAAATCCAAGGCCGAAAAAAATTGGGCCGTTCTCATTACTGCGAAGGCCGAAAATATTCATGGATTGTTTTGGATCGGAGTGGGGGGTCAAAAGGATAGGATTCTACGTATTGGATCCTAGCCAGCCCACGGATAGTGGCCCATCTCAATATTCCCGTGATAGGCCACTTTGTCAATACTTCTCCAGGTGAGAACTGAGATCTTCTCATCTCCGAAAGAGAGAGAAAGAGAGAGCTGAGATCTTCTCCCCAATCCTCATCCTTGCTTTTGTACTAGCAATGAAACTTTGCAGGTTCTTGGATGCTTTTGCTGCTGTCTATTTCTTCATGATGACTAATTTTCCACGCTTGACAAAAACCGAAACTACATACTGTTGTCCGAGAGATAACTCCTCGTAGCATAACTACATCTGTAACAGTGTGACCATACAGATGGAATTTGCTTGACTGAGATGTGCAGTATTCATGTCAGCCCATTATGACATGAGCGATTCTTATTTCAAGCTGTACGTACTACTACTTCAATGAAAAAATAACAATAAAAGAATTTGCAAATTGGAGTCGAATATGGTGAGTTTTGATCCTGTTTTTAGGTTGGGTGTCGCCTTGAAGCAGAGTTTTATGTGGTAATATTTTCCATTCTGCTAGTATGAATCTTACAGTAGATTATTCACCATCAACAGTAGAAATGCAAATTCAGTTGCACGGCAGGAGACTTCCAATCAAGGGGCAAAACCAATATAATATTCATACTCACTTGGATGAATATTACAATTATAAAATCAGCTTAAATGCATGAATTGAATATTCTTTAATATTCGGCGAGGTAGCCTGCGGGTGGTCGACCGCGACACGCTAGTGCGCTACTCGTCTCCGTCAAAGGCGGAGTGCGCTTCCACGTAGGACTAGATTAGGGAAAAGGAAGCGCTACTCGTCTCCATCAAAAGCAGGTATCTACGCTGGCTTGCAGGGCTGTTTTCGCATCAAGGGGAGATTAGAAGGAAGCTTCTTGTTTGCACAGGTCCACAAGAAATGAACTTAGTTCGCTCTGTCAGTTAGCGGTAGATACCAGCTTCAGCTGAAACTTGTTTGCAGGTGGGCGCGTGTTGACACTCTTCTTCTTCATTTCTTGTAAGTGCTTGGGTGAGCTTTTGAGATGATTGGGAGAGCTTTATAATAATATACTCCTGCCGGAAATTTCCTAGGTCTTTCGGGAAAAAAGAAGAAGAAGAAGATGTGCTTGAGTTTGATCAGGGGTCTAAGCGGCGCAGGCCTGGCCGCAATCAACCCCGCGGATCCCTGCGGCGCCACAAAGCCCGCGAAGGAAGGCGAGGGCAAGTCATTTGTTAGAGCCTCCATGCACGACGTCTTGTGCTACACGGATTGGTTACGTCTTATTCGCCGGCGGCTTCTTCGCTCACAGCATGCATGCGCGAGGGAGGGAGAGCCTCGTTCATTGGACCTGGACATAAAACTGGTTTGCTTTCTCCATCGATCGCTAGGGGGACCCTAACCCCTAAACACAGTAGAGGAGGCCGTGGTACGTTGTCGGTCACAAGCACGTAAAGAGGATCATCAAATAAAATCATTTTAAAGGCCATAAATAGTTTTAAAAATATTTAAAAACACTTAATTCATATTTTGAAACCCTTCTATTTTATAGAATTTTTTATATGCCCGTGTTGTCATGTGAAAATTTTCAGGCGGGTTTTTTAGATATCCAGAGTGAGTCTAATGCCGATCCAGTTTTTGAAACTTTTTTAACCTCTCCCAGAAAGGAGGACATCGGAGTTAATGCTGATTGCTTCAGTTCATGGGCAAGATTTTTTCAAAACTCAGATAAAAATTTGTACTCCTGCTAAATGGATGGCCTTTTCACAACTAGTACATATGTTACTCTCACCGTATCACTTCAGCGGGGCCAAAAACCTTCTGCTCTCACAGGCGTGGGAAATCATGAATTTAAGCAGTTTTGAGAATAAAGCCAACTATAACATCCCTTTCTCCTCTCTAGAAAATGCAAAGGTAAATTGTTTGCTGCAATAGTCAGGGCAATACACTTAGAAACAAGTGGAGAGGATTCTGCAAAGCCTAGCTCTCCTACTGCAGAATTGCGTAGAGATTTTTTTCAGAACATCTATTTCTAGGCTAGTTGTAGATTCAGAGTTAAGGAGGAGGGGTAGAATTAAAGGTAAAAACTAAGGTTTCAGACAAAATTCATCTTGTGACACACAGACACTGCCTGGCCCGCAATGCAAAACCTCCTGCGCTTTTGTAAGATACTCCCTCCGTCCCGAAAGCTTGTCGTGTTTAGACTTGAGACAGACGACCAAATAAGCTCCAAGAGAAATATCCTGCTTGCCCCTAGTAATTACAGTTTAAAGTCGTACTCCATCGGCAAAATAAAGATGCACTGGCGCCACATGATTCAAATTTTAGCAGCTGCTCAGCATAAATCTCCAGCACTGCGGCTCTAGTGCAGCTAGAACGACAACCTTTTCGAGACACAGTTGAAGCGCTAGAACGGCAAAGCTTTGGGGGCAGAGGGAGTAGAGCAGCTCCTAAAGATCGGAGTATCAGAAGAGACAACGACAGAAAAGGGAAAAAAAAGGGTTAAATCTAGTCATCAAGTAGAAAAAGAGCAAGCGATATTCCAGCTCTGATGATCTTTTGAAGACATGCCTCAACAGAACAAATCACAAGAAACTGTCTAAGAATGTAGACACCAGCAAGAAGAATCACAAATAAAGCTTGCAGCCAGTCTGCATTTGTTTTTAGCTTTGCTCTGTTTTTAGTCAGGGTGTTCTTAGTCCTATTGCTGCTTTTGTATGGACTTCTCTTTATGTTATGCTTGCTCCTCCATCTCTCTGGATATTGTTCTCACCGTTTATAGTTAATAAGGGAGTCTGGTTGCGAAAGTGCCCCAGAAGCTTTTTTATTGATTCTGTAAATCAATGCAAGGAATGAAGTTCTTTCTGGACGTCTGAGCATATCTCAGACCCCCAGTGCCAAGGTTTTTTGTAAATGGATACACATAATTGTAAAATTTTAGGAAGAGAATGGAATGTCCTTCGCTGGAATATAAGGGGCATAAATTCAGATAAGAAATGGGATGCAAGTTAACGTCAAAATAAAGGAATCTAATTGTGACATAATTTGTTTACAGGAGCTAAAAGAGAGCACATTGATATTTCATATATCGAAAAATTCTGTCTCAGTGTCTGGAGAAGTTCAAAATCCAAAGAAAAGCTTGCTTTTCTTTATGATAATGGACTATCAATAGAATTCACTTCAGTACATTCTTCCTCTAGCTGGATCTTAACAAACATATATGATCCCTGTACAGCTGAGGGAAAAGCCTGTTTTCTGGAATGGTTCAAAAACTTCGATTTTCCAGAGAGTCTCTTAGTTTAGTGGTCGGTGATTTTAATCTGATTCATTCACCAGAAGACAGAAACAAACCTTTGCGAACGTCACAGCAATTGAATTTCACAGAAAAAAAAACCGTAACACAATTCACGTATGTAATATTCCATATATAATTTCCTTTCTCCAGCTGATGTTGTTACAATAATAAATAAAGTTTTAAATTGAACCAAAATTGTTGCAAAACCATCTTATATTATAAAACATGAAGTACCACAGGGTTACACTCAGCAGTAAAAGAGGGAACACACAATAGTAAAGCCTGTTTGTTTCCGCTTATAAGCATCTTATTAGGAAACCACCCAAACAACTTATTTTCACGAGAATTCGATTTTCCGTTAAGTAGCTTTACAGATTTGAACTACGAGAATCGATAAGCGAGAATCAAGAAAATATTGGTGGTGGGAATAATCGGATTATCTTGTAAATGCTTCTCTCTCATAAGGGGAGACAAACAGGGCTTAATGTAGTAGTAGGAAATAAAATAGGAAATACACATCAAACTGGTGGGAGTCTCTGATGCTGAGGCATCACCTGCTCGGCATCCCCGCCGTCGTCAATGATGACGACGCCGTAGGCGAAGTAAGCCGCCGTAGCACATCCAAGCCAGGCGGCACCGGCGACCCACGAAGACGTTCCAGGGGCGCAGCTGTAAAAGAAGAGGACGGAGAGAAAGGCCCCTAAGGTGACAGCGGCCTTTCCCAAGCGACGGTGCAACCCTCTGGGCAGGTTGGAGGAGCGGCGGAAGTAGAGAGCGAGGTAGAGAAGAACAACAGCGACATAGGCGGCAATCCATTGAGGCTGAAACCAATAATGGATTACGGCTATGAGAAATGCCATGTTCGTGACTGCAAGGGCCAGCAGCGACAGCAACATGTTTTGATTCATGGCCGAGGTATATACCGAAGGAAGCTTGGAAGTTCTCCGAGAACCAGCGAGAGCAGCTGGCTTCTCCGTGTCGTTCGGTGGCTAGTTATATACCACTGCGGCTGGAATCTGGACAGATGTCGCCTGGGACATGTTTAGTCTCCTGGTGGGTAGTTATACACCCGTTGCGACTGAAATATGGACATGCTCCTTTCGCCAGGACCTGTTTGGTCTCCTGCGCGTTTGGAAAACTAGGCACACACTATCGTCTCACCTTTGATTACTTTTTGTCGATGTTCTGAACCACACACTATCTTTTATCTTTTCGTCGAAAATGTCCGATAAGAGGGATGCATAGATAGGGTCTAAATATCCCAAAGAGACAAACGTCCGCGTCGGCCACGCTGCAGGCGTGCAGAAATCGATGACTGAAAAAGCTGCAGGGCCTCACGCAGGGTTCCGCGGTAAACCGCTCAGTTTTGAATCTTATTGCTGTGGATCGGTTTATTTAATCAATTTTCGTTTTAAAAATTTTAAAAAATTTTAGAATATCAAAAACTGTTAAAATCGATCGGTTTTAAATTTTGAATCTAAAACCGTAAAAACCCGTTCGGCTAACTGATAAAATCGAACGATTTACTATAACAATTAGTTTAAATTTTTAATTTTAAATTTAAAATGATATTCGACTGATTTTTAAGATTTTTACGGTTTTCGTGAAACTGAACAGTTTTAACGGTTGTAACGACGTCATAAACTCTGGGCTCATGGGTGCAAAAGTGGTCTCCCGTAGAGCCTGGCTAACGGGGAACGTCGCCGGTTTCGTTTTCGGCGAGCCCACGATGCAAGATTAGGAAATGTTTTAGTGATTGATTAGTATATATGTAATGATATTAAAATATTTTAATATAGTTTAAGCTTTAATTTAATATATTTGTAATGATATTAAAATATTTTAATATAGATTAAGTTTTAATTTAATATATTAAGTATTATATTAGCTATTTAAATAATAATAATAATAATAATAATTTAATATTTAGAAGTATTTTTTATTTTGGTATAATATATAACATACTGATACAATCAACTAAATATAATATATTCTCAATCTGACTGATTAGATACAGCTAATCAAATAAACTATTATGTATGAAATTAACCTAACTAGAACGTGGTGTGAATCTAAATCAGCTTAAGTTATGCGTGGTGTGAATCCAAATCATTAGATACAATGTCGCAGTCGTCCGCTCTGCGCAAAATGTCGCAGTCGTCCGCTCTGCGCAAAATGTCGCAGTCGTCCGCTCCGAGAGGAGAAAAGATGAAAGAAGTGGTGGGTCAGGATGGGCACCTGCAGCTGCAGGCCCCCCTTTGTTGGGTGGGATGGAGGACGGAGGAAAGCGTGCCGAAGTGGTGAGTCAGGATGGGCGACCCCACTCCTCGGCGGTGATGGTCCTTACATTTGTAGACTACTTCACTGGTACTAACTTTTGTCTCGTTTTCTTTTGCACCAGGAATTGCAGGGGGCAATTTCAAAATTAAACTCATACTACTTCGGCGGTCAAAAAACCCAGGGAAGCGTTGCATTGACAAAAGCTGAAATTACATGCTAGACAAAAAGCTTTTGCTAAATTTCTTCATGATGTCTAATTTTCCATGCTAGACAAAAGCTGAAATTACATATGGTCGTATGAGAGAGACCTCAACTCCGCGTAGCATAACTACATATAATAGTGACCCTACGGGCGGAATTTGTGTTTGATTAAGATGTAAATGCAGTTGCACGGCACGAGACTTACAATCAAGGGGCAAAACCAATGAGCATCTAAAAACAGAGCTAGCGCTCTGTTTCTGAGTACTATATCCGTCTCTAAAAATAAACATTTTTGAATTTAAGCAAAATCAAATTTTTTTAACTTTGACCATTAATAATATTTTATCATATATAAGATCATATTACTAGATTTTTTATAAAACATATTTTTATAATATATAATTTTTTATATTAAAAATTATTTAGATTTATAAATATTATTAATCAAAGTTGATAGTGTTTGAATTTGATCAAACTCAGAAATGCTTATATTTAGGGACGAAGGCAGTAGTCAGTTATGACTAAAATGTCCTAAATGCCCTGCAGCTCATTCTTTCCCAATAATATTCATATTCACTTGGATGTATATTACAGTAATAAAATCAGCTTAAATGCATGAATTGAATATTCTTTAATATTCGGCGACGTAGCCTGCAGGTGGTACTAGCTTGCCGGGCTGTTTTCACATCAAGGGAAGCTTCTTTAGCTTGCAGAGCTGTTTCCACGTAGGAGTGATATAATTGAAGGTAAAAACAATGTTTTCAGACAAAATTCATCTTGTGACAGTTGACACTTCCTGGCCTGCAATGCAAATCCTCTTGCACTTTCCCCTGTGTCATAAAAAATCTGGGCAACACATTCTGCAAGATATCTCCTAAGGATCTATCAGAAGAGACATCGACAGAAAAGAAAAAAGGTTAAATCTTTTGCAGTCATCAAGTAGAAAACAGCAAGCGGTGTTCTAGCTCTGATGATCTTTTGAATACAGATACCTCAACGGAACAAAGCAAGAAACTGTTTTTAATCAGTTGGTTCTTAGTCCTATTGCTACTTTTGTATGAACTACTCTTTTTGTTATGCTTGCTCCTCCATCTCTCTGGATATTGTTCTCACCATTTATAGTTAGGAGTATAATAAGGGAGTCTGGTTGCCAAAGAGCCCCGCTAGCTTTTTTATTGATTGTGTAAATCATTGCAAGGAGCAAAGTTTCTGGACATCTTCATACAGTATCTGTATGCAGAACATATCTCAGACCCCAGTGGCAAGGTTTTTTTTTTGTTTGTAAATGGATACACGTAATTGTAATGATTATGAACTATTAATAGAATTCACTTCAGTACATTCTTGCTCTAGCTGGATCTTAACAAACATATATGGTCCCTGCACAGCTGAGGGAAAAGCCTGTTTTCTGGAATGGTTAAAAAACTTTGATCTTCCAGAGAGTCTATTAGTTTAGTGTTTGGTGATTTTAATCTGATTCGTTCACTAGAAGACAGAAACAAACCTTTGCGAATGTCACAGCAATTGAATTTTCACAGAAAAAACCGTAACATAATTGACGTGGGAGTATATAATATTCCATATATAATTTCCTTTCTCCAGCTGATATTGTTACAATAATAAATAAAGTTTTAAATTGAACCAAAATTGTTGCAAAACCATCTTACAGTATAGAGCGTGAAATACTACACGGTAATACTGAGCAGTACAAGAGGAAACACACAATACTAATACTGTAGTGGGAAGTAAAATAGGAAATGCACGTCAAATTGGCGGGCGTCTCTGATGCAGGGGCATCCCCAACTCGGCATCCCCGCCGTCGTCGAAGATGACGACGCCGTAGGCGAAGTAAGCTGTCGTAGCACATCCAAGCCAGGCGACACCGACGACCCACGATGACATGCCGGGGGCGCAGCTGTAGAAGAAGAGGGCGGAGAGGAAGGCCCCTAAGGTGACGGCCGCCTTTCCCAAGCGGCGGCGCAACCCCTGGGGCAGGTTGGAGGAGCGACGGAAGTAGAGAGCGAGGTAGAGAAGAACGACGGCGATGTAGGCGGCAATCCATTGGGGCTGAAACCAGTAATGGATTACAGCCATGAGAAATGCCATGTTCGTGACTGCAAGGGCCAGCAGCGAGAGCAACTTGTTTTGATTCATGGCGGAGGTATATTTCGAAGGAAGCTTGGTAGTCGAGCTGCTGGGTTCTCCGTCTCGGTTCGGTGGTTATTATTTATAGGCACCCGCTATAACTGAACTTGTCTCACACGATACAAGTCAGTTAAAGGCAGTGGCGGAGCGTGTATTCGAACGGAGAGGGGGCCGCTACAGTATCACGTTGAAAAGAAGCTGCAGGTCTCCGGATAAACCTGGAGAGGAAGTCGCGCTTGGCTGGAAGCGACGACCAGGCCTCAGCAACTCCGCTACAGTAGGGTTGCCGTCGTTCTCGTTGATGTTGCGCCGAAGCTGTCGTTCTCGTCTCTCAAATAATCACTTAAAAATATTAATACATGAAGCTTTTTTCCAACACAAGGTGGGGGCAGGGCCCCGGCTGGCCCTCTCCTGGCTCCGCCAGTGGTTAAAGGCATGCAAACAAACAGACCCCTGTAGTGTAGTGGCGCATTGGTCCCCTCTACGCACAAGAGCAGAAAGGAGAAAAGAAGAAAAGGTGGTGAAGAAAAAGTGGTGGGTCAGGATGGGCGCGTGCGCGGATCAGCTACCTTAATCATAGATTAAGGCTGCCGGTCACCGTTTGGACAGTGTAAGCAGTCGGATGGTATAGTAAATTTGCATTAAGCAATGCGAATACTGTTCACAGTTACTGTTTTCAACGTTCGTTCGCCATCCAACGGCCGAGATTCGTTGAAGTCACAGTTTAAGGCACCGGCTGCTAAGTCAGCCGATCCTTTTCCCGCGTGCAGATGCGGGCTCCCGTAGCCTGGCTGGCGAGGAACGTCGCTGGGTTTCGTTTCCGGCGAGCCCTCGATGCAAGATTAGGAAATGTTTTAGTGATTGATTAGTATATATGTAATGATATTAAAATATTTTAATATAGATTAAGCTTTAATTTAATATATTTGTAATGATATTAAAATATTTTAATATAGATTAAGCTTTAATTTAATATATTAAGTATTATATTATGTATTTAAATTATAGAGGAATAATTATTATTAAATATAATATCTTCTCAACCTGACTCGTTAGATACAGTTAACTAAATAATAACTATTATGTATGAGATTAACCTAACTACAATGAACTGCAGTGTAAGCAGTCTACGTCATGATGGAAACAAACAGACCCTTGTAGTGTAGTGGCGGGCCCCCTTTGTATTTAAAGTGACTCAAGTCAGTTTAAGTTATGCATGTAAACAAACGTGGTGTGAGTCCAGATCAGTCTAAGTTATGCATATAAACAGACGGGCCCTTGTAGTGTAGGGGCGCAGTCGTCTACTCTGCTTAGAAGAGCAGAGAGGAGAAAAGAAGAAAGAAGTGGTGGGTCAGGATGGGAACGTGCAGATGCGGGCCCCCCCTTTGTTGTGTGGGATGGAGGACGGAGGAAAGCGCGGGGTAACGCTGGAGGAGGAAAGCGAGGAATGACATTTTTGGGAGCAGTGGAATGACAAAACGGAGGAAAGCGAGGAAAGCGAGGAATGACATTTTTGGGAGCAGTGGAGGAGGATGAAGGCGGGGTCCCTGGGCTCAGCTGCTTTGGTGGGTCGAACTCGGTGCTGAGGTCCGGAAGGGCCCGGTTCGACGAACAAGACGCACTGTATCCTTCTATTTCGGTTTGATTTTTTGTTCTCGAGAGAAGCTCTTTTTTTTTTTTTTATCAACCTCAAGAGAAGCTTAGGAGAGAAGAAGACGGCCCTCAGGAGAGAAACACCATCTCGAGACTGCTATTTGGACGGGCGTGTTGTCAGTAGCAAATAGGAATTGTAGTCTCGTAGATGATACCGGACGTGCTCTATCACCTCCTGCTACATTTTATCTCTGGGTCAGGCACTGCGTTGCATCTTCCTTGACTACCAATAAGATTTGAGGAATCCGTGTCACTTAAGAACCTTGGGCTTTCGGAGGCTTGCCTAGCTACTCTTTCTTCTGAAGGTACGCTGCACTGTATTTTGGCTGCCTTGACAGGTTCAATTGCTTATGTATGTCGTATTAGTATTTTCTGTTCAATACTTCAAATAGTGTAATTTGTTGGGATTTTGCAGCCACTGATTTCTTTGGAAGTCCAATGAAGCTGAACGAGAAACTTGAAAGGTTAGTGAAGGACTTATATACATATATTCTAATGTTCCTGTCCTCAGTTTAGTCTTATTTTTAAGGCCTTTTGTTTAATGGTTTCTACTGTTCAGTACTGATGACGTCCAAAAGACCATGAATGAAGCTGAACTCGTACCTCCCCTGGAAGAAACAAATGATCAAGGTAATCATTAAGAATATTTCCCTGTTTTAAAGGCAGGCCAAATCTTGCCCATTCTTCTCTAGGACAAAAAAAAAAAATGTTCTTGCTCATTCTGATCTCTTTTTGCTGTTGTCTACATGGAGGTGACACTTTGGCAGGATTGATCAGGGCATCGGAGGAGGAGTATGAGCAACTTCCTCCTTACATGAACACTCTTGCTTCATGGGAGGTCTGTATTTGCTCAATTACTTAGGATCATTTTTCTGTAAAGTGTCACAAATTGCAGCGCATGGTCCTTACATTTGTAGACCACTTCACTGGTTCTAACTTTTGTCTCGTTTTCTTTTGCACCAGGAATTGCAGGGGGCAATTTCAAAATTAAACTCATACTTCGGTGGTGAAAAACCCCAGGGAAGCGTTGCATTGAATCAGGATGACGTCGGCGCGATTGGTTTGGGTATGTGCATCCCTTTCCCTAAGGTTAAAAAAATGTCTAGTGTTCTACGTAGCATGCTTTGAAGAATATCAGTGACACGTGCTTTTTATGAATTTCTGCTGTGGAATTAGCTACTGTATTTGTTTTCGTGGTGTTTCCTAACCCTTAATGTTGATTGTACTAGGACGTAAAGGAAGGTCCTACCTGCTTATTCTCCTGAGGCTGAATCAATTAATCATGGAGACAGTTGATGGATCTATCTTTTACACCCTACGCAAGAATGACTCTTAAGGGCAAATCCTTCCAGAAACCTGGGGAAAACCGAAGGGAACAGTTGGGCATTTATTTCCAAAAACTTTTTTTTTGAGGCCTATTTCCAAAAACTTGTTGGAAATAAAAGGGCACACTAAATTCCCTTGGCAAATTTTATTTAGTATAATGTAATGTATTGAGATTCAACCTTTTTTTGTGTAGTATTGCTGATCTGGTGAAAACCAAAACTTGTAAGGCGTTTGGTTTGATAATTTGTAACGTATTCACATTGCAACGTTGTTCGACTACGTTAAAATATATTTGTTTCAACCTTCTCCGTAATCGGGCGCAACGTAATCAGATCCCCACTGTATTCAACAACGAAACAGCCCCTCCCCCGTCGCAATCCTCGTCCGCAGGAGGTCACGGTGGTAGTGCCGTCGACGCTGTCCTCTGTTCTAGTTGAAGCCCCGCAGCAACCTTGTAGAGTGTAGGCCGAAGCCCCTAAAGTTAATCTCTCTCTCTCTCTCGCTCTTTCTCTCTCTGTCTCAGGTTGGGAGGACAGGAAGAGGTGGCGATGATTGAGTCAGCTGGGAGACAGCGGTGATGACCAGAGACCAAGAGGAAAGGAAGAGGAGGCAGGGCCGGTCTCTCTCTCTGTGCTTCTCTGATTTTGCCCATCTTAGCTATGAATCAGCTGTTTCTTCTGGTGTGCCGCGACCTTGGATTTGGATGAAGACATCCGAAAGACTTGAAATTTATTCTGCAGTTTTTCTGTTTGATCGTGGTCTTAGTTTGATCAGATGTTCCTCTGATTCCTCTCTTTTTCCCCACATATCACATATTAGTTTGATTGTTTCAAGTTTATTTTCACATTGTGAATCTATCAGGGCTCTTTTGAAACGCAGGAATTTTATAGTAATTTCACATAAATTTCACATAAATCAATTTAATTTTAAAAGAAAAACACAGAAAACAAAAAAATTTCTCCATTCCAAAGAGGCTTCAGTATTTTTTAAGAAGAAGATGATTTGTTAGACCCTTTGTGAATCAAACACAGTAATGGCTTTCCATTCCGTTACTTTGTTGAAACAAACAAATCACGTATTGCATTACTTCGTTTGCGATACAGTTGTATTACCGTTACGTTTGTGATTACGTTTACATTTCTTAACCAAACACCTCCTTGGTTGGTATGTATCCTCAAACTTGTAATTTGGAAATGCTGATTGTAGAAGCAAGAGTTCAAAGGATTATTTCTGCTCCCTCCATGTGCTTGTATGACCAAATCACACTAATTTATGAGACAATGATATCTGGTACTATCCACCTCGGTAGCGACCAAGTTTGGATGTTTTGAGCTTATTATACACCATACATTGGAAAATTATTAGGCACGTTTCAGCTCCGAAGATACTATCTAAAAGTAGGCCTATAGCTCGTTGGATAAGTGGTTTAACTCACTCCAAATTTATCAGCAAGTATGTGTTTATGAGAATACATATCACTGGCAGCAGTAGTCTATAAGAATCACGTCATTTATTTCAGATGTGCCTTGTCCGTGATCCTCACCATTCAGAGGACCTTTCACCTTTTCCTCGTCATTTTCTTGACTCAAATGGAACGATGCTCAGAGGGAAGATGGCAGAGGCACCTCATCTGAAGGAACGTACCTGAGGATCAGGATAAAAACAGCAACTACAGTGAACGTGAGGAGCGTGCCTACACTGACCTGCACTCAAAAAATGACCCTTTTAGCCCCATGGTATGATTTTGATAACGAGGATAAGTACTACATAATATTCTGTATGTGCACAGGCAAAGATAAAATGAGCCAAAGCATGTTAAGAAATTATCACTTTTCTAGTAGTTTCTCCATCATTACCATCCCTGCCAGTTGAGAGACATCTATGAAGAACGCAAGAGTAGCTGCACAAATGCCTGTGACAATTGTGCTCTTGACAGGAACTTGTATCTTCTTGTTCACATCACAAAAGGACGGAAAGAGTCCATCTCGTGCCATGGCCATTAATATTCTTGACTGTGAGGAAAATGTCAAACAAGAACGTTAAATATCTAAAGTAGGATAAAATTAATGTTGTGTCATATATTTCAGCTAAAAGAACAAATAAATTGGAATGAGCAAATAGATGCGTCTAAAACATGTTACCCAAAAAAGGAACAGAGTATAAATAACAGATTAGCGGATGGATAGCTTGATCCAGGTTTTAACAGTTATAGAGTATATATCTATGAGGTAGCTGATTTTCGTTTCTGCTTAACTGCTAATTTGAAAAGCTCATCCAATTCATACAATCAACATAATTACACAGTTGATAACCAATGAGCTTAGGGAATGATCATGACCCACTAGGTGGGTTTCCATATTTAATCTTGTTAACTGCAAATTGCATTGGGAGGAGGTTTGCAAATTGCAATGAATATTTTATCAATTATCTACATACCTGTGGCAGTATTGATCCTATCAAGGTTGAACAGAGAGCAAGAACAGCACCAGATGTTACAAGATACCTAAAAAACATGATAAGCACATGAAATGGGAAGCCTATTAGATCAACTGATAAAATGGGAGTATGGGAATACTTACATTGCCCAATGCATTCCATGTTTTGCAAAGGCGGATGAGATGGGAGTATCTGGGTCCATAGACAAGTATGGTACCAGTCCAACAATAACAACTGATACCAACATATACAAAGAACAGCAAATTGATAATGCTGTTGCGATTCTCAAAAAGCAACAATTTTAATTAAATGCCAATGATCAAGCAATAAGAGAGGCCAAATCATTTAAGGAAATAGGACTTTACTTACCTCCTCAGCAGTGCTAGCAACTGAATCGAAGCCTATGTAGGCAAAGAAAACTGTTGCTGACCCAGCAAGCATTCCATTCACCTCATATGGGAAAAATCTGAAAAGAATCAGAAAGAATAAGCACAGAGACACCGCTTTGTTGTGTCAAAGTGGGGGAAGAGAGATTTTTTTTTTTTGCATTACCTGCCAGCAACTTTATAGCTGTCGGGATCACGTACCCCGGGTACCTAACAGATCGCTCAAACGAGAGAAAGTCGAGGGTCGGATGACACGGGCTCCGACCCCTCCGCAACGATCTACGACGGCTATCGCATGGCCGCGCAAGGGCGCGAAGACCCCGGACCCTGAGGATAACACCCGAGAGCGACCCCCAGAGGGCAGGTACCGCGTTATGGCACAT
>BCLH01000659.1:45890-66931 GCA_001602315.1 Zoysia pacifica
GCGGCGCTGCTCGACATCCTGCGCGCGCGCGGCGCCAGCTCCAGCAAGCCCGCGCCGCGCGCCGAGCTGCGGGCGGAGGCGCGCAAGTGCATCGGCGACACCGGCCTCCTCGACCACCTCCTCCTGCACACCGTCGACAGGGTCCCGGCCGGCAGCGCCGAGCGGATCCGCGGAAGGTACAATGTCGACGGGGCCCTCGAGTACTTTCTCGAGCCCGCGGGACTCAAGGCATTGCGGAAGGAGGCCGGCGTGGACGACCCGTTCTGGGTGCCGCTGCCAGGATGGAAGCTCGGGGATCCCACCTCGCCGGACGCCGTCGCGCTTGCGGTGAAGAAGCGCGTGGAGAAGCTTGCCGTGGAGCTCACCGTCGTAAAAAGGTAACCTTTTTCTTCCTGTCTCCTCTCTTGTAATCCAATTTTCTACCTCTCGCTGGTTTGATACTAGTATCTTGTTTACATTCTTGCCTTGAGCACGTTGCAATGCCTCTTCTTTTGTGAATTTGCCTTGTGATACTTCAAATTCGGAACATGATAACATACAGGCAAATGAAGAAGCTCAGTTCCAGTCTTGTTCATGTGAGCAAGGAAGCCTACATTTCATGGAAGGTGATCATACATCATACTCATGACATGAATTTAGTTCCTGCCTTGCACTCTGCAATTGTGTTGTAAGCTTGCAGTACGAATCAAAACTGAAAACTCAACAAATGGGAAAGTCATTAACTGAATTTATTTACAGCACTATTGGTAAAAACTGAAGAATGCCAAGTTCATATTTTTCAGTGCTATGTAGCATAGTGAAGCTGATGTATCTATGTAACTGGCTGGCTGAAGCTGATGATGTACCTCTATGCTCATGATTCATCATGTTGTTGCTTGCAGGGGTATGACTGTATGCTGAAGGCCAACGAAAATTTGGGAAAGGAGTTGCTGTCCTTGGAGGTATGGTAACCGTACGCCTATAGAAGGATGCAGCTCAGTTGCTCTTTTACTGTTTTCACCACTCCAAATTTCAGCATGCTATAAGCCTGAGTTGCTTCTTCTCAAGTTCTGAGTTGATGCAAGATTTGCCTTCATGACCCAATCGTTTTTTGGCTACTACAATATGCCTTGTGGTTTTAACTTCCAGGAGAAGTACGACGATGCAGCAGAGGTGAACGGGGAGCTGAAAGAGGAGCTTCTGTTACTGAAGGTGCATATGTTCACAGTTCTCAAATATGCCCCTCATCAGAATTAAGCAGCTGTCCATTTATCTCTTGCTGAATCTTTTTTTTCTAGGAAAACTATGAAAGTTTGGCTGAGAAGAGTACCAAGCTGGAGGAGCAGATGGTTGACATATCCTCCTGTTTCCAGGTTCTTAAGGTACAATAACTTGTGAATGAATTACTCCTTACTGCAACTCAAATGCATCAGATGCATCCAATGCTGTTCATGTCTTCCAAGTACTGCTACAAGCATACATGGTGATTTTGCTTCATTTTGAAAGATGTGCCTGCCTGACAGCCTGTTAGACATGGCAAACCAGTAACTGCAATCGACTGACGAAACACTGCTTTGTATGGGATGGTATGTACAGGACAACTTGTCCTTGCCTGAAACTGAAGGTGAAGAACGACACATGCTGATGCTAGAACCAGCTGATCACGATGTCAAAGAGCGTTCCAAAGCTGACATGGACAAGCAAGAAGCAAATTCTGGCAGTGTGCCGGGCGCTCTTGTCGTCGGTGCAAGCAACGCCACCGCTGGCCATGGCAGCATCAGTGAGAAGAGGCCGTCGAGGAAGCATAGCTTGAGCAAGCCGCAGGGGACATTTCAGTGGCCCAACACATCGACCGGCATGGCGACCGGTGGTGAAGCCTGCAGAGCCAAGGCTGTGCCAGAGCCGCTGACCCCCGGTGGTGACTTATCGTCACCAACTTGGACACCGTGATCTACAACCTGGCTCCATCATCCCTGGAGGAGGAGTACATGGCGACCGACGGCCTCCCCACGCCAACATCTGCTTCGTCCACCACCGCTGCCTCCACGAGGCTCCCTCTCCTGCCAAACGCCGCCTCGCCGCTCCAGCAGCTGTCGACCACCACAGCTAGCATGAGGGATGATGACTTGCAGAGAGTGCAGCCATGCTCTGGCGGTCTCATCTCGCGGGTTGCGCTCAAGGTTCGCTGAGCTCGGTCTCGCCCTTCGTCTTTCTCAAACCAACTAAGTATAAAGTCATGACATTGATCTATCATCCCTACTTTGCCATGGCTTGTCTACGTCATCGGCGCCGTGCCTGGAAGCTGGGAAGAAGGTGCTGGTGCTCGGTGGCGGCAACGTGGGCGCCGTGCTGGCCCTGGGGACCCGCTCCTACTGATCCTTCAGCTGACGAGCTCTGATGCTGGCATTGAAGTTTTGGCTCACCGTTAACTACTCCAGGTAGCAGTAACTGAATTCTTGAGAAGATAGTACACAGGTCCACAGGGTAGCAGACACACAAAAGACAGTTACCAGTAGATAGCTTCTGCTGAAACCTGTTTGCAGGGAGGAGTGAAAGCGGGGTCCTATTGCCTCACGCTCATGTCAAAAGGTAGCCCGCCTCCGATCACCACCACCCCACCTCCCCACACCCACCCCGCGCTCACCCTCTGTCTGGGCTGCTGGTGGGCCTAATTTGCAAAGCGTGAAGGAGACCATTATAGTGTTGGCTTCTCGTCCACAGTTGGGCTGCGCCCACTCACCTAGTGGGCCGCACCCAACAATAATTATAGAATTTATTTCCTATTTTAAAATTCAAATTGATTTTACTCTCAAACCGTAACTCATATTTTAAATCCTTTTGAACCATCGCAATCCTGACAATTAATGCAAAAAATTTGAGATCCCAGAAGAACATATATTTATAAACATTTATAAATTTAGATTTTTTAAAAAATTAAATATTATGTCTCAACAAATCCAATGTTCCAGTAATAATATTGAGTTGTTTCAGAAATGAAAATAAATTATCCTAGCAGCAAACGTTAATTGTTATGGTAGTAATATTAAATATTCTAATAATAAATTTAAAATTTTAAAATTTTAATTTCTATTCTTTCTATGTTCAGTATTTGAATCAAATGTTCTAGTGGTGGAAATAAAATGTTCTAGTAGTAAAAATCAACTATTCTAACAGTGAAATCAATTGTTCTAAAAAACGATGGACGCATGCATGGGCGCATTAGGAAAAAAAATTAAAAATTCAAATAAAGAAGCCAATGTTATGAAAAGAAAGAAAAGATATAAAAGAAAGTAAAATGGCTACCTAAAATTAGAAAGAAAAATATAAAGAAGGTTAAAAATAAAAAAATTGAACGGTGGGGCCTGTTGACGAGCTCTTTTATCACCCCTATTTACAGGTGGGGCCCGTTGACGTCCCATTTAGCTCCCTGCTTGTGCTTCTTCAATTCTTGTCGGTACTATGCCTTGCTAAGCTAGGAAAAACGATCCGCCACTCTGTCGTAAACTAACGCTAAATGGTTGGGGAGCTTCTGTCTTCTGAGATGCGTTTGTTTTGATCATGTGCGCGCGGCGGAGGGGGAGAGACGATCAGTGGACCTGGAGATGAAACTGGTTTGTTCTCTCCATTAATCGCTGCTCTTCGCTCGCTAGTGGTTGGTAGTTTCAGTTGGAACTTGATTTCTTATTACTGGTTTAGGCCGTGCAGATTGCGCTCTCGGAAACGTACCTGGAAATCAGAGCGGGGGAGTGCCTTGCGCTCTGTTCCTCCGTCGAACAGAATGTCAGCATGCGTTGGAGACAGGTCTCGGTAACCAAACATGGTGGAATGGACCCGACGAAGATCAACGGTATCTCGGTGCGTTGCATCGAATATGAACACGAACACGGCGAGGCCGTCGCCCATGCATTTGCGCCCTCCTCGAGAGCTGAAGAGCCTCGCCCGCCAGTGTCTGTTTGCCTCTCCCACAATAACCTGTCAACGGACCCTCTTTGTCGACATCGACGGCCTCTCGCCGGCTGTGGAGCACCTCAACCTCTCCTCCAACAGTTTCAGCGGCGAGGTGTGCTGCCTTCGCCCGTAGTGCGGCTGCCGGCGCTGAAGGCCCTGCTAGCTGGTCGACACGAACCAGTACTACATCACCGGCGCATAGCCGGCGGCGGAGACAAGTCAGCTCGCTGGGCTCGAACGCGTTCGCCTCAGCCCCCGCGCCCACAAGCTCGCTCGCCAATCTCAAGAAACTGACGACGTTCGCCATGTCATCGAACATGCTCAACGGGTCCTTTCCCTGCGCTGCGCTACGTACAATCCTCTCCCACATGAACGAAACTTCCGATCACCACGTTCTGATGACGTACTTAGTACCCATATCAGTAGTATAAACACCTTGGGTTGCATGCGCACAAATTAAGTGCAAAAGAAGATATATAGGATTATCTCTTATAGTAGTATATAAAAAATGTAATATATGCATATATGGAGTACAGCTAGTACACATCAAAAGGAAGTCTCTAATCGATCGATGTTGTTAAGATAATTAATTTAATTTAAATTGAATTAAATATATTGTGCAATAATCAAATTATAAACGTCGATAACACTACTCCGTCGCTAGCTAGGAAATAAATGGAGGAGGAAATACACAATCAAATTGGTGGGCGTCTCGGTCGCTGGTGCGCCACCAAGTCGCCATCCTCGTCGTCGAAGATGAGGACGCCGTAGGCGAAGTAAGCCGTGGTAGCAAATCCAAGCCAGGCGGCAGCGGCGAGCCACCATGACATGCCAGGGGCGCAGACGTAGAAGAAGAGGGCGGAGAGGAAGGTCCCTAAGGTGACGGCGGCCTTTCTCAAGCGGCAGCGCAACCCTTTGGGTAGGTCGGTGGAGCGGCGGAAGTAGAGAGCGAGATAGAGAAGTATGACGGCGATGTAGGCGGCGATCCACAGGGGCTCAAACCCGTAATAGATTATGGCCATGAGAAATGCCAGGTTCATGGAGAGGAGGGCCAAAACCGAGAGCAACGTGCTAGGATTCATGGCTGTATTATACTACTCCTATGCTTGGAAGCTTGGGGTGCCTCTCTCAGCTCGGTGACCCTATTTATGCTGGATGGTGCCGATCGAGGATACGGCGGAAGGGACCGAAGGGTTCATAGCGGCCAGCCAGACTTGGGACGCGTGTATCTCCTAGTCCGCGCGTCCCTCTCTCCACATGCACAATATTTTTTTAAAGCTGCTTACTACCTCTTCCGTTCTAATATATAAGTATTTTTAAAATCAATAAAATAATTTTAGTTTTATTAATAATATATAAAATATTAAATAATTTATAGTATAAAAATTTATATTTCATAGAACTTTGTTTCATAATGAAACAATATCAATTCTCTATTATTAAAAGTTAAAATAAAAAAATTAACTTAAACTGAACTTAAAAACGGTTATTTTTTCGAGACAGAGAACACGGGATGCTGCCTATGCGAGTTGTCTTACGCGGAAGACGTGGTGGGCCATCGGCGTACGATTTATGATCAAATCAATAAAAATGTGTCCGTACTCCACCTTTTGTACATCTAGAATTAAGCACGAGCCCCCTTTTTTTTTTTGGCGCGACTGAGTCCGCTTATCTTTGGTGTGCAAAGAATACTCCACTCCACGTACAAAAGGTGTCTGGATTTCTTTTATTTTTTAAGACCGCTTTGGCCCTGCTTTCCCGAGAAATTAAGCAACGCGCCGCTTTGTCAATTGTCGTACGCTTTGTGGCGGCGCCACGACCTGGGACGTCGCGATGCTTTGCCGAACGCGCTGGACGATGCTTTGTAGCAAACGGAGGCCAGACCTGGGCATACGATGCGGTAACCTAGCACTGCAAGCGGCCAAGGTTCCTCCCTCAGGTTCAGTGCCTGACAAAGGAAATTTCAAAGAAATCCAGCCCTAGAGAATGATTCTCTGATTTCATATGCCGTTTGGAACGAAATAAAGCTCGCCATGCCTATGGAAAGGTTTCCTTGGCTTCACATAACGCTTTAGGATGGGTTTGTTGGAGCTGTGACCTGTGAAAAAGTTACTATAAACGATGAGCTGTAAAAAAACTGTTGTAAGAATATGAGCTGTGAGAAAGTTAAAATTTGTTTAGTTTAAAGCAGCTGTGAAGCTGTGAAACTGCAAAACAATATATATACTATAGTTACAATTATGTAATACTCCCTCTGTTCTCAGATTATTGACCCCGTTGATTTCAGACATCAACTTTGACCATTTGTTTTATTAAAAAAGTTTGATAAATATTATATATTTTATTATAATTTGCTTTATTATCAAAATAATTAGAACTACGAATTATAATTTTACACATTTGAATTAATTTTTTAAATAAGACGAATGATTAAAGTTGATGTCTGAAGTCAAAGATGTCAATAATATAGGAACGGATAGAGTATATAATTACAGCTACGTAATATATAATTATAATTATGTATATATTACATAATTATAATTATATATTACGTAGCTGTAATTATATATTACATAATTATAACTATAGTATATATAATTATATTATGTAATTACAATTATGTATAATTATAATTATATTGTATATTACATAATTGTAACTATAATCATATATAATTATCATTATATTATATAATTACAATTATGTATAATTATAACTATGTAATATATACATAATTATAATAAAAGTATAATGATATGTCATTATGTAATATTATTATATATAATTATAATTGTGCAGTATCTATAATTATAATATAGTTATAACTATATAATTACAGTTATGTAATATATAATTATAATTACATTATATAATTATAATTATATTACATAATTATAATTACATTATAATTATATAATTATAATATATATATAAACCCACGCTTTTGCTTTTATACTTAGAAGAAAGTCGTTTTCTTGAAAAAAGAAACTTTTATAAAAATTTACCCCTCTGAGTTTTTGGCTTTTGCAAAAGTCAAAATCAACCAAAAAGGGTCCTCGCTTGCACATCTGGATGGGGCACTCTTGGCCGCGGCAACAGCGCACACCATGGTGGTGTGAAGAGAAACAAGATAAGGACGAGAAAGAAGATATGCATGACAGACAAAAGTGATATGCACTTTTTTTTTTAAGCCTCTCGAACTAGAAACACACTCACACACACACCACACCAGTGGCACCACGCAGAAGAGGCTAGCAAATTTTATTTAGAAGACACACCCCGGTGAGGCACCGAGTCTTCGAACCCGGGCGGTCGCGCTCACCAACCGAGCCGCTATCGAGCTCGAATTCTGTGCGACGCAAGCGACAACCTTATTTGGGTAAACTAATTCATTAAGGTTGTGTTTACAACCAGCCAGCCAGCTTACGATAATCTGGATTATATAATAATAGTTGTTTCAAATATTTTTAAATTATAAAAACTGAAAATTCAGATTATAATAAACTTATTATGCTTAAAATTTGATTATATCTGATAAAAAATAATTTTACCTTTATCAAATATCTAGTATTATATAAATTACCATCGCTCTTCAACGACTCATGTTCGAAGTCTGACTCCTATCCGAACTCAATTCTACTCGGAATCATATATTGTACTTCATATATTTATCTTTCGCCTTTGATTACACGGCAGGTGTGCTGCCGAATTGAAGTTCGTCATCCCGTGTCGAGAAGGATACGAAGTAACTTTTTTTTAAAAAAAAGGGCAAATAGGTTATTAGTCAAAAAAAAAACTAGATAAGTAATTTTTATAATCTGACCTCTAAACATATCTACCAGATTATATTTATAAATCAGATTATATAAACTAACTCTATAATTCAGATTATAATAATCTTTGTTGGTTTCAAACACAGCCTTAGTCGTTCTAATATTTTTTTTCCTATGCTTCTATTCCTGCGTTGCAAACATCAATATTCTTTGTTCCTTTATTTTCTGGTCTCCTCATAGCATTTTTAATTCTTGTGTTTTTTTTATTTCTATATTTTTTTATTCCGTTGCTTTTCATTCCTCCGTTCCAAATTAACAAGAATTAGCATGATACTCCTTAGGAGTAGGTTTTAAGAGAAATATCATGCATAAAGAGTACTCCAATAGTCTGTTATTTCTGCGTTGAGGATCCATTATGTTTTTAAGAGACAGCATATTGATTTTAAGATACTTTCTCCGTCCCAAAATTATAATCACTTTAAATTCCTCAAAATTTGCTAAATTATAAGTCGTTTTTACATTTCGAGATAACTTTTCTGTTTTTAATACATCTCTATTTTATCTCTCTTCTCCTCCGGTTTTCAAAATATCTTACCTTTTTTACTTTTCTTAATTCTTATTTTCGGACCCAAAATGAATTATAAAAGGTACTGAGTAATAATTTTTTTGAGACGTTGATTTATAATAATTGGCAATGTACTGTTCCATCGATGGTCATAATTACCCCAAGTTCGGCTTTTCGTCGGACCAACATAAAAAAGCCCACTTTAGACCTATCCGAGGCCTATAGAGCAAGCCCATCACCGTAAGAGAGCCCACCTGCCAATAAACGCGCGCCACCCTCCCTCAAATTTTTGCCCAAATCATCTCCCCTTTCGTCTCCGGCAAGCCTCCTCCCTCTCCGCCGCTGCCGCAATGGGGGGAGAGCTAGAGAGTTCCATCTCGGCCCTGTGCGGCTCCCTCGCGAAGGTGCTCGACCACGCCGAGTCCTCGTCCCGCGCCCTCGCCGACGCCGTCTCCCAGCGCCCCATCCACCTCGGTAAGTAACAGTCCCCTTCCCACCTTCCTGTATAGTATACTGTACCCCTTGGCGGTCTCGCGCTTCTGCTAAGGCGGTGACGGTACCGCAGACTCGGCGACCACCACGTTCCTGCGGAAGCTGGAGGGGATGACGGAGGCGGCGGGCGCCGACCTGCAGCGCCTCGAGTCGATGACGTTCGGCGCCGTCTCCTTCGCGGAGCTCCTCGGCCACTGCGGCGAGGCGCTCAAGGTATACGAGCGCCACGCCGGTGCCATCGATACCCGCCTCGTCTCTTTCGGCTACGTGCCCCCCGGTAACGCATCGCGAATCTCTTCTCTTCTCACATTCGCTTCAGTTCTGCTTCTGTTCGGTGGAGGAATTACTTTTTTTTTTTTTTTTTTGCGCGCAGTGGCGGAGCCTGAAGTGGATGCGGAGGAGGATGAAGGCGCGGCCCCTGGGATCAGCTGCTTTAGTGGGTCGAACTCGGTGCTCAGGTCCGATAGGGGTCGGTTCAACGAAGAAGACGCGCTGTATCCTTCGATTTCGTTTGATCTTTTTTTCCCTCTCCCTTTGGGTTAGCCAAAACAGCTGATTATCTAAGCCTACCAGTTTGGGGATCTGAAATGCCCACTCTCCACCAGTCTCCTGGAACTCCCATCGTAAGTATGGATGGTCAGACTCTAGTGAACTTAGTCCATAGGAGAGGAGCACCAGCTCGAGACAGCCATTTGGAGACCTTAGGAGAGGACCATCTCTCGAGTGTCACTAGGAAATAGGAATTGTGGGTCTGTGGGATCATGGATTTCACCTGACATGACTTGTTTTCCACTTATCTGTAACTCTATCACCCCCTGCTACATTTTAACACTAGGCCAGGCACTGCATTGCATTCTTCCTTGACTACTAATAAGATTTGAGGAGTCTGTCTCACTTAAGAACCTTGGGCTTTCGGAGGCTTGCTTGGCTACTCTTTCTTCTGAAGGTATGCTACACTGTATTTTGGCTGCCATAACAGGTTCAATTGCTTACGTATGTCGTATTAGTATTTTCTGTTCAGTATTTCAAATAATGTATTTTTGGGATTTTGCAGCCACTGATTTCTCTGGATGTCCAATGAAGCTGAATGAGAAACCTGAAAGGTTTGTGAAGGATTTATATCCATGTATATATGCTTACATGAGTTCCCAATTGTTGTTTCTATGTTCTACTAATGTTCCTGTACTTGGTTTAGTCTCATCTTTAAGGCCTTTTATTAATGGTTTATACTGTTCAGTACTGATGACGTCCAAAAGACCATGATTGAAGCTGAACTCGTACCTCCCCTGGAAGAAACAAATGATCAAGGTAACCGTAAATAAAATTTCTTTGTTTGAAAGGCAGGCCAAATCTTGCCCATTCTTCTTTAGGACAAAACTTACTGCTCATTCTGATCTCTTTTTGCTGTTGACCACATGAAGGTGATACTTTGGTAGGATTAATCAGGGCATCGAAGGAGGAATATGAGCAACTTCCTCCTTACATGAAGACTCTTGCTTCATGGGAGGTCTGTATTTGCTCAATTAGTTAGGAACATTTTTCTGTTAATAGTCACGAATTGCAGAGCATGGTCCCTACGTTTGTAGACTACTTCACTGGTACTAACTTTTTGTCTCATTTTCTTTTGCACCAGGAATTGCAGGAGGCAATTTCAAAATTAAACTCATACTTCGGTTGTGAAAAAACCGAGGGAAGCATTGCGTTGAATCAGGATGACGTTGGAGCGATCGGTTTGGGTATGTACAAACTTTTCCCTAAGGTTAAAAAATGTATAGCGTTCTAGCATGCTTTGAAGAATATCAGCGAGACGTGCTGTTTTTGAATTTCTGCTGTCGAATTAGGTATTTGTTTTTGTGGTGTTTCCTAACCTTTATGTTGATTGTAGGACGTAAAGGAAGGTCCTACCTGCTTATCCTCCTGAGGCTGAATCAATTAATCATGGAGACTGTTGATGGATCTATCTTTTACACCCTACGCAAGAATAAATCTTAAGGGCAATCTTTCCAGAAACCTGGGGAAAACTGAAGGGAACAGTTGGGCATTTATTTCCAAAAAGTTGTTGGAAATAAAAGGGCACACTAAATTCCCTAGGAAATTTTTTTGCAGTAGCAAGAGTTCAATGGACTATTTTCTGCTCCCTCCACGTACTTGTAATTCAAAAGCACACTATTTTAAGACAATACAATCCACCTATGTATCAAGCATGTTGATGGTTTGAGCTTATTAGACACCTTACAATCAGGCTTGTTTCGATAAATGGGGCTATAACCCAAATCGTCATAACTTTGTACATATTCAACTTTACTCTCAAAATTTCTAAAGTGACCTCTGCCCCCCTCTCCCAGTTGTACCACGTATCATCTAGTATGTTGTATTTACAACCCTCCAATTGAGGTTACACCATTTCGATTTATAAAAGCAGCTTAAAATTTTACATGTGACATAACCCATCCAACCAAGTAGTGATGCAGGGACAGGGGCCCTCCAGTCAGGCTTCACAAGGTTCTGTGAATCTGAATGGACTTTAGAGCTTAGAATAGCTCAAGGCTAAGCTTTAGCATTGTATGATGTATCTTCATCTCTCCTTAGGATACAAACGACGACGTTGAATGCTCATATATCTCATTTGCCTGTGCCACTGGGACATACACCACGTCTGTAAGTGAACTATGGGTGCGGCCATAGAAAATGTAGACAAATACTCCCATCACCAGCCACACTCCGACTCGCATCCAAGTCCCTCCACTGAAAAAAGAAATACAATAGAAAATTATTAGGCATGTTTCAGCTCTGAAGATGCTACCTAAAAGCAAGCCTACAGATTGCTGGATCTGTGGATTAACTCACCCCAAATTTATCAGCAAATACGTGTTTACGAGGATACACATCACTGGCAGAAGCGGAACAAATGGGCAAATGAATCCTGCATCAAAAGCCGTAGCAATATGTGTAATGCCAAGTAAACTCATCAACAGGTGCTAGTATAGAGTTACAGAAGACTGCCACGACGTGAGTACCTCCCGAATGACCAAATGAGTGCCTTCCATCATCTTGGTCAATAGAGCATAGCACCCCCAGACCAGTCAGAAGAAGCAGGCTACCAAATACACAGATGAAGCATTGCACCAGGCTGATATGGAATGTGAAATATACGTTAGGATGATGAGCGTACTGCAGACCCACACGTTCACTATTGGTCGGTGTGCTCTGGCATGCCAAATGATCTCTTTTGAACTTACAAGGGCAAGAATGTCGCAGAAGCTGAGGATGTTAGGACCAGCACCCCTACGCAGATAGATGCAATGCTGCAAGCAGCAGTCTTGCGCCTCTTTGCCTCATCCAACTTGCCTGATAAATTTACAGTTATATTAACAGAAATGCATTTATTTCAAATTTGAACGTATCAATGGCCTAGACATACTTGCATAGAGTTGTTTCTCAATAAGGGGATCCTTAATTGATTCTACAACAATCACATCAGTTGTTTCAGATGTGCCCTGTCCTTGACCCTCACCACTCAGAGGGCCCGTCACCTTTTCCTCATCATTTTCTTGACTCAAATGGAATGATGCTTGCAGGGAAGATGGCAGGGGCACCTCATCTGGAGGAACGTACCTGAGGATCAGGATAGAAATAGCAACTATAGTAAATGCAAGAAGCGTGCCTACACTGACCTGCACCCAAAAAACAACTCTTTTAGCCCCAAGCTATGATTTTTTTATAACGTGGATAATTACAAAATATCCTGTCTTTGCACAGGCAAAGATAAATTGAGCAAAGCAAGTCAAGAAATTATCACTTTTCTAGTGGTTTCTCCATCCTTACCATCCCTGCCAGTTGAGAGACATCCATGAAGAATGCAAGAGTAGCTGCACAAATGCCTGTGATAATTGTGCTCTTGACAGGAACATGTGTCTTCTTGTTCACATCACAAAAGAAGGACGGCAAGAGTCCATCTCGTGCCATGGCCATTAATATTCTTGGCTGCGAGGAAAATATCAAACAAGAACTTTAAATATCTATAGCAGGATAAAATTAATGTTGTGTTACATATTTCAGCTAAGAGAACTATTAAATTGGAATGAGCAAATAGATGACGTATGAAACATGTTATCCAGAAAAGGAGCAGAGTATAAATAACAGATTAGCAGATGGATAGCTTGATCCATGTTTAAACAGTTATATACATCTATGAGGTAGCTGATTTTCGTTTCTGCTTAAACTGCTCGTTTGACAAGCTCATACAATTCATACCACCAACATATTTAGAGAGTTGATAACCAATGAGCTTGGGAAATGATCATGACCCACTAGAGGTGGGTTTCCATAGTTACTCTTGTTAACTGCAAATTCCATTGGGAGGAGGTTTGCAAATTGCAACGAATATTTTGTCAATTATTTACATACCTGTGGCAGTATTGAACCCATCAAGGTTGAACAGAGAGCGAGAACAGCACCAGATGTTACAAGATACCTAAAAAACATGATAAGCACATGAAACGTCTCAGTGAGAAGCATATTATCAACTGATAAAATGGGAGTATGAGAGTACTTACATTGCCCAATGCATTCCAAGTTTTGCAAAGGCGGACGAGATGGGAGTATCTGGGTCCATAGCAAAGTATGGTACCAGTCCAACAATAACAACAGATACTAACATGTACAAGGAACAACAAATTGACAATGCTGTTGCGATTCCGAATGGAAGATCTCGCTGTGGATTTTTCACCTGTTCGGTGATAATGGAAGAATCAGGACTTTTAATTAATGCGACAACAAAAAACCTATTAGTCTCAAAAAGCAACAATTTTAATTAAATGCCAACGATCCAGCAATAAGAGAAGCCAAATCATTTAAGGAAATAGGACTTTACTTACCTCCTCAGCAGTGCTAGCAACTGAATCGAAGCCTATGTAGGCAAAGAAAACTGTTGCTGACCCAGCAAGCATTCCATTCACCCCATATGGGAAAAATCTGAAAAGAATCAGAAAGAATAAGCACACAGACACTCTGCTTGGCTGTGTCAAATGAAGGAAGAGAGACATCTTTCTTTTGCATTACCCGCCAGCAACCTTATAGCCAACCCATCCTGTCTGAAAGCCAATATAACTACCGGCTATAATAACAAACAGCATCACAGAGCAATTGAGGACTGTCACGACTCCTTGCACGAATGAGCTCTGTGCAACAAATGAAGCACGAAGTTCAGATGCCATATTACTTGACAAAAGAACAACAAATATATATCGAACAGGAGAAGCCAGCAACCTCTTTTATCCCCACGCAGAGCAGACCTGTAACAACAATGACCAGGAAAGCAGCACAAGGATCAACAACAACATCAAGCCATGGGATCCCATGGCGTGCGAAAATCCATGGTAAACTACCCGGTCCTCCAAAAAATAAAGCCTGAAAATAGAGAGTTATTTTTTGTAAGAAGAGACAAGGAAATTCAACTACTCCTATTGATCAATATGTCCCATGATTAGCGTGATGCATAGGCAATTCCACTTACTAGGTTGGGAGAGATGCCACGAGCGACAGCTGATCCACCAATTGTATACTCCAGTATCAAAGCCCAACCAATCAGCCATGCAACTCTAAATAATGAATACTGAATAATGTCAGAAAAGAAAACAGCACAAGACATGCTATAAATTAACATTGTTTGCTCAATCATATCAGTAAATTACCCTACCCTTCACCAACGCAGATGTATGAATAATGGTATGCACTTCCTGCAGAAGGGCAGCGGCTAGCAAGCTCCGCATAGCAGAAAGCTGAAAGTGCAGCAGCTATTCCAGCGATCAGAAATGAAAGTGTCAGTGCTGGCCCAGCGTGCTCCCGAGCAACAGTTCCAACAAGGACATACACCCCAGCTCCAATCGTGGAGCCAACACCTGAAAGATAACATAAGTTCCATGAGCAATACATTATAGTGAAATACAACACTATAATTAGTCCATCGCCCAGGCTATCTGCAGAAGTTGTTCCCAAAAAGGAAAGCACAGCATGAACTTCAGAAGCATACAGGCATTTCAACACGAAGACAGACATACTTGCTGTATTTAGACTTGTGATGCTTTCATGAGTTCAATTATCTACCGAGGTAGCTGAACACATGTGCCACATGCATTTGCACCATTAAGATAGCAATATTTAGAATCTGGAATCCTGAACGGACCCAACAACAAACAAGAAGAACAGCAAGAATTGACAAAAGCGTATAATTCACTTATGATATATTCGAACCTTTCATGAAAACTGGGATGATTGAGGCTATGAATCACGGCAGACACAAGAACCAAAACTTTCTGATTGAAATGAAATCTCGTACAGTTATAAATCTCGAGTTCAGCTGCCGTGGAATGCATGAACCCAGAGGATTAGTTTAAAACCTACTCCGTAACAGATAATACCAGATAGTTCACCACCAATTCAAAATTTCAGAGAAACCAAAACATTCTCCATCGATTCAGAGAAACGAAAATATTTCTAACGGCAAGAATCCAACAAACTTTAATGCAGAGCCTGCCGTTTGAAAGATGAACACAAGGTCCAAGCACGAAACATATACATCAGAGCTCACACTCTCACACCAGAGTCTCAGATAGACCCACCGAAATCAACGAAACCCAGCTCAGGAGGAAAGGAAAAAAAAAAAACAGCTCGAAGAGAGGAGGTCCGGTCCGGACCGATTGCCACCAGCTGGGTGATGGAGAGCTCCTTGCGGAGCTGGTGCGCGCCGGCGGCGCGCGCCCGCTCGGTGTCCACCTGCTTCCGCCGCATCAGCGCATGGACCCGGCCGCCCATCCTCGACGTCACAAAGGATCACCGGGCAAAGGCACGATTTTTCCAACGCGCGCGGCTCAATCCGGGCAGGGAGCGGTTTGATTGGCTTAAGCGCGGGAGGTTGCTTGAATAAGGCAGCCGCTCTCTCTCCCTCCCGCCGCCGCTCTCTCTTGCTTGTCGAGCTCGAACAGGGGATTCCTGTAGGAGGGAGAGAGGGAGGAAGGAGTATAGAAGATTCCTCTTCTTGTCGGATGGCTTGCTGGTGCTGTGAGTCCGTCCAAATATGGTGCGCAGAGGATCACGTCGAATAAGGCCTCTTTGAAACGAGCAAATAATCCTGTTGTTTTTCTGAAATTGAAATGTTTTCTATAAAATTTCTATATGTGAATGATTCATATAAAATTACTACTGGTTCAAATGAGACAGTAAACTTGAAGCTAGTATTACATCTGTTTCGAAAAACTATAAACACTTCTCGATTTCATCGAAGTCAAATTCTTTTAATTTTTGTACAGATCGGCGTGTGTTATGTTAAGCTGACGCAACAGGTAACCAGGTCCATAGTAAACTCTGAAACTGCGAATCTGGCTAGGCCAATAGGCTCTCACTTTCGGTGGATTCTTCGGATACAGCGAATCGGCTCACTAGCAATGCCGTGTTGGCATCTACCCCCACAAAATATTCTTCTTTATTGGAGCCGTAGGAACCCAGAAATAGCAAGATTGGAGCCGGCGTCACGATCATAGAAAGTGACTCGCCCAATGAGGTGATCAATGGAGGGGTCTCAGTTTCTGATACTCCATCCGGTTTATTTTATGTGTCACTTTAACTTTTTTTAATTGTCTCAAATTAATTATTATTTTCATGTCTTAATATATTTTCTCTCTTTTTAATTGCATATCAATTTTTTTTAATGCATATCTGTCTTTATCTTTTTCATTCTCATTTTTAACGTATCTTATATTTTTTCACCTCTAGGAGTATTATTTTTGAGATGGACATGTGATGTAACTGAAACCTCCTGGTTCGTCACAAGTGGTTTCACGAAAGCTAGCGAGCGGCAGCTCAAAATGTTTTCCAACCGTTGATGATTACAGCTTCAACAGTTCGTTCTGGAAGCACGAGAAATGCATTTGAGCAAGCAACGAATAATGATATGCTAAATCATAAATCCATATTACTGTCGCAAGGAAAGATGAAAATGACATCTTGAGCTGGAAAGTGAGTACAGAAAAGAACAAAGAAATAATTTGAAAACCGAGACATGGACGTGCGAAGATGTGAGTGGTGTCGCTATGATAATTATTTTGCCCCGGGAAAATGGGTGCTGGAACAGATACAGTATAAATATGAAAGCTGACATACATAAATGAAATTTTGAAATGTTAAACTCAATAACCTGAAACTGTTTATCTACAACAGTTTTGAGTTTGAGGTTCAGACCGATGTTCCTATCTGCTGGCCTGCTGCTACACCTGGGCCATTGATACAAGTCAGACATGGCTTGTTTCGGATAGATGAGAATTCAGATGCAAGCCTGCTGGGAGATGAGGAATAAACAGAAGCAGTTCGAAAAAACAGTCCAGTTCCACTTCAGGAACAAGATCGGCCTCCAAACATGGCCGTCATTCACCGCACGCACTAATGTCGCTCAAGCTGTTGCAGCACAGACGCAACCAGATGCAAGGAGCCGGTGACACACACCAGACCGGGAGCTGCACCGTCCGCTCCTCTGCTCTCCAGAAACCGAGAGGCAACCTTCAGCAGTTCACAAGTAAACGGCGCGTCATAGCAGGCGATCAGCGTGGGTTTCCCAGAACCTGATGACGAAACAGCCAGATTGTCGATGCACTCCGGGGTTTCCATGCCGCTGACCGTGCCTACGTCGACGTGATCGAGGCCCTGGTCCTGTGCAGCAGCGATCCATAGCTCTTTCAGGGAGGAAGCTGGCATAACACGCGAGTTTCCTCCTGCGATGCTCGCCTCCGTCAGCAACACAACATCGGGACTCACACCTGCAGAGAAAACAAAGGTATGTTCTTTGATTCCTAGACTTTGAATTTGGATTTGAACAGGGCACCACTGCACGAGCTAGAAACTGAAATGTTCAAGAAGGGGTAGTACGTACCTGCGAGAAGCTGATCGGCGAATGCAAAATGGTCCTTTTCATTAGCCATCCCAACAACAAGAGCTAAAGGCCCTTCAGGTTTCACAGTTTCTATCACATCTGACAAGGCCTTTGCAGATGCCTCAGTATGGGCTGGAAGATAGTTGAAACATCAGCGGATGGTATTAAGGCAAGTGGAACAGGGAAATGGAGCATTTTTTTTTTGAAAGAAGAAAATGGATCAGATTGTACAAGAAACCTCCATCAATGAGTACAGTGGATGATCCATTAAGCCCAAGTACTGAGGCTTCCTCTAGCGTAAGAAATTGGCTTCTCCCAGGTAGCTGTGTCTCCTCTAAGCCAGCTTGGATTGAAGACTCAGAAATACCCCATCCTTAACTTCCCAAAGCCATAAGATAAGAGGAAAATTAGATCATGCAGTGCAAGCAATAAACAAAAAGCAGAAAACAGCCAGCACTGCAGATTCATATCAGCTACAGTGACTAGCTTCGCAATAGTCCACCTGATATCTGTCTTCCAAGATGGAAGATGGAGTAATATCTAACACACCAGTTATAATGAGGTAATTTTGCTTTGATGAAACTGGATGAAATGTCTACAAATTGGTTTTATAGAAATGTTACCTAGATTGCGGAGACAGAGTGCTGTGCAACAAGCTGTAACAGCATTCTGACGCTGATGATCTCCAAGTAGCTGGAGTTTTACATCATGTAATTCAGCGAACTGAAAAAAAAAAAATTACATTAACCACTCAAAATTGGGGCAAAGAAACAGAACTCACAAATTTCAGATGAAAATAGATGAGGCTCACAATGGAACTCACCAATGGCATATTATTTGAAATGTTGATGCTGATGTCACAAATTTGATAAGGTTTTCCATTATCCCAGTCTATGCATTTTGTAATGCTTTTGACACCAGGATCACAAGCAGATATGACAGGAGATTGTGTCAAAAATGCTCTATCACGAATAATTTGCTCAGTATCCTCAGAAAAAGGACCGCCAATAACAGCCTGAAACCACATCTTATCTCGGTCAGGTATAAAATTTAGGATAAAGTCCAATTTACTCCCCTCAAGTACAGGCAAAATCCAAATAACCCCCTTAACTATGATTTGGTTCATTTTACCCCGCCAAAACGTGATTTTGGGTCTTTATCCCCTCATACAATTTGTCTTTTTTAATTTTCTTTACACAAGCATAATCTTAAGACAAAATTTTATGAAATGATAAATCATATCATAACACATATTAGAAAAAATATGTCTTGAACTTTTTACCATTATTTTGCATATGGTTTTTTATTCCAAAGATTAATTTACTATTAAATATCTTTCCTTATAAAAATAATGATAAAAAATTATAGTTATTTTTAACATGTATTATGATGTTCTTTATCATGTTGTAAAGTTTGATCTTAAGATTATGCTTGTATATTGAGAAACAAAAAGACAAATTGCATGAGGGTGTAAATTGACCCAAAGTCATGTTTCGGTGGGGTAAAATAAACCAAAACATAGTTTAGGGGATTATTTGGACTTTGGCTAAACTTGGTGGTAGTAAATTTGACTTTATCCTAAAATGTATGTGTAATAATCTCACTTGTACCATGAATTCTGTAATTGAAACAAAAACGTAGGGAGTAGAAAGGCTTTGGACTAATATTTCAGGAAAAAAAAAATCTAAAGCTTGAAATAAATTGATGAAGGTGAATCAGGGGAAACTGGAAGGGATAATTCATATTGCTCATCTTGACATACATGAAAAAGAAAAGAAAAAAAGGAGGAAAGAGAACAGATCCTGACAGACATGAAAAAAAGGGGGAAAAAATAGAGAAACACGTAACTGGTCGTTCTTGTTTGATGATTCCAGACTTTGCTACTGCTATACTTCGCAGGGAGCCACCCAAAGCAGCCAGATGTTCACTCCCTACCGTTGTTATGACAGAGGCTGCTAGTTCGGTACTCTGTATGACATTTGTGGCATCTCTAGCTCCGCCAAGGCCTGCCTAGGAAATAAGTACCACAATTCAAGCTTCAGCGATCATTGTTTCAATGACAAAAGCTAAGGTTATTTCTTATTCCAGCCTTGAGACTAAACAGATATGAGCATAAACACATTCAAGAAAAGATACAGGTGCAAAACATGGAAGGTCCAATATATGGTAGCAATAAGGTATTTGATAACTTACTTCAACAATGGCGATGTCAACATTTTCTCTCGAGAAAATGAGAAATGAGAGAGCAGTAAAAACCTGCAGAAACATGCAGATAGTTATGGGATTCATCACATGATTCTTTAAGAAATAAAATACGAACAGATTCAATAGCAACAGTATTTGGGTCTACAAAAAATGATTTTCACCCATTATTTGCATAAACTAAACAGTACTGTACAAATAAAGCGGTGGAATTTTTCATCAGAAAAAGGCAGGCTAATTTTTAATAACTGAAGTACCTCAAAATGTGTCAGAGCTCCATTTTCTGATTCTATTGATTCATCAATAGTTTCCTTAGCGGCATCGAAAAGCTCCCTCAACAATCCAACTGAGACAGGACCTCCAACATTTCCAACAGAAATTCGTTCACGTATTGTTAGAAGATGTGGGCTGCATTAGAAACGTAATTGTAGCAGTTGTTTGTACCAAACAAAGTCAGAGAGAAACCACAATTTAATAATTACAAACGATCAACAGACCATGACAATGAGCTATAGTGTACCTAGAATAGCAACCCACTTTGTAGCCTTGCTCCCTCATGATACTGGATAGGAACGCAGCTGTTGAACCTTTCCCTTTCGTGCCGGCAATATGAACTGACTATTAAAAAAAAAGTAATTTTTCAATGCTAGACAATTTTCGATGTTATATGTTGCGGCCCATGAGATGTAGGGAGTAGATAAGGGGATGGGATCTCACCGGATAGTGGGTGTGGGGGTCGCCTAAGCGGCGGAGCAGGCGGCGCATGCGGCCGAGGTCGAAACCGTCGTCAGAGTCGGTCCCGGCGCCGCGCGGCACCCCTGACCGCTCGAAGTTGCGCAGCCGGTCCATGTACTCGAAGAAGTCACCGAGCTGGGCCTCCTCGCCTCCGCCTCCTCCTCCACCGACGCCGGCCATGGCGGAGAGGCTGCGGCGGCCGCCGTTGCTCACCGGAAATACACGGAACGGCCGGCGGAGGGGGAAGGGAAACCTACCGATCATCCGGCGCGTCCGTGCTGCGGCGTTGGCAGCAGGAGGTGGCGGCGCCTGACTGGCTGTTGCCGCCGTGGCGCTCAGATGCGAAGAAAGTCCACTCCTTTACCTCCCCCCTTGGCGTGCGCGGGGCAAGCGGCAGATGGCGAGCGACGGGCAGGCGGCGGATGGC
>BCLH01000659.1:70416-95685 GCA_001602315.1 Zoysia pacifica
CTAGTTATCTGTCCGAGAAACAAACTATCACACAATTAAAGCCCGCAATGCACAGAACATAAGGCACATACATACCACTTTAGCACACACTTTACAAAACACGAGTGCAACATACCAATTCTAGAAAAAACACATAAACAGAATCCAAACAAAGTCACTTAAGAATAGGCAAGGGACACACCGTATATAGAGATTCGTTTCAAAATATAAGCATCTCTATGTTTTAATAAAGTCAAAATATTTTAATTTATATCAATGATATCTAGAAAATTACATAATTTTTAATATAAAAATATAATTTTTATAAAATTTATTTAATGATGGATAAAAAAAATAATTTTTATATAATAAAATATTATTAATTATATATTATTAGTAATAAAAGTGATAAAAATTAAACTTTAATTAAATATAAAATACTTATATTTTGCAACGAAGGAAGTAATCCCGTTGCTTTTCTGCGCCGAATGTTCAGCAGCAAATGGAAGCTCGAGCTGGATCTTGGTTCATAGCTTAACAACCTTCCACGAATAAGGACTTGTTCGGTTGTTTCTTAATCTAAGTGGATTAGAGAAGGAATAAATTCATTACTCTCGATAAATATTCAATCTCCCTCGTTTCACTTCAATCCACTTGCAACCGAACATAGCCTAATCAGGTCGAAACTGCAGTACCGTTTGTGGACGACTAGAAGATCTTGTAATAGCGAAAGAGATGGGAAATCCTGGACACCACAGCAGCCAGCCATCTGGTTGGCCACGTCCCTCCTGCTTGATAGTACTCCTATCATTTGAGTTGTTCTTCTCTGCGCGCTCTGACCAACGTCACCAACCATGGAATCTGTTTCGTTCTCTTGAGGTCTGAATTTATCCGACTCGTCTTCTCCTCTGATTGCAACCTGCTTCCAACGAACAAATGGTCTGCATAAACTTCATCGTACGAACCGTAGCTTTCTTCTCACTGTCTCGGAGAAGGAAAGAAAAGAAAAGGACATCAAAATAGCTTGCACCTTTGGCTCACTGCCCTTCCTCTACCAAGAACAATCACTCCTTAATCTCCTTATTAATCCTCTAACCATAAGAGCAATTAGGATGACAAAATGATTGGAAATGTTCAGCAAGTTTTTTTTATTCCGAAAGAACAAATTATGGAGTGAACTACTCCCCAACTACCACTACACTGACCAAGCTTGAGATTATAAGTAGGCTGCCGCTGTCTCACCAACCCCCCATCCATTTTACTAGTATTTTGTTTGTGTTCCCAACGTCCTGTCATGGTGCCACCAACTCCAAGATTTTTCTTCTCCTCTCTTTTTATTATACTTTATTCCTTATAATTCAACTGCTGCTACTGTTTCTAATTTATATATTGATCTGCAAACTCATGGAGGCCGTAGTGTGCACACTGCTGTCATGCATAATCATGCCCAACCAATGAAACTATGAAAGAGAGAGGGAGACATGCTTTTCCTCAAAAGCACCTTTGTTCGGTGGAAACACAATTGGCTTGGCCTGGATGCATTATCATGTCCCACGAATTATTTCACCTTTTGTGAAAGAGTGATTTTGAATATCTTAGCTAACACTAAGATAAGATGCACACAAGTTTGTGATACATACGAGGCTTCTGTATGATACTATAAGCAGTTAGATGGTAGTTCTCGACATTTTTTTCTAATCGACAATAAATATATTGAACTGATTTTCTCGTGATGTTTTTGACTAAAGAATATAACAATCCTTGTCTATGGCCACTAAAGAAGATAATTTTTATACTTAGATCATCATCATGATCCGGTTGCTGGGTCAAGCCAAATGTAGGGTGAACGGCCGCTAAATGTAGGGTAAACGTTGACAGTCACCCCCACCCGTACTTAAAAATAAAAGAATGTGCAAAATGTACAAATTAGTGGAACATACATGAGGATGCATGAGTTTCAATACTCAAAAGAAACATTACACACGAGTATTACCTTTGTTCCTTAAATTCTCGACACTAGACACTATGTTTGATGAGATTTTTCAATTCTTACCATCAAATACGTTGAATTTTCAATATTTACTATTCAATTCATAAATGAATAAACATACCACTCCTTTGAAATTTTAATGCTTTTATTATTTTATATTGTATTATTATATTGTGTAATAATACATTATATTTATTATATTGTGATTATTATACTATTAGCATTACTTTAACTCATATTATATTTATTTTAACAAATATAAAAGAGTAAAAATAATTTTAAAACTAAAGAAATGGTATGTTTTAAAATGAAAAACGTATTTAGTGGCTTCAAATGAAAGGCTTACGAATTACTCCCTCCATTTTTTTAATTGATGTCGCCATTGAATTTTAAATTCAACTTTGACTATTCGTCTTATTTAAAAAATTTGTTTGAATATGTAAATTTTTAAGTTGTGATTCAGATAACTCTAATGATAAATTAAATTATATCAAAATATATGAAATTCACCAATTTTTTTTAATAAGACTAATGGTCAAAGTTGACTTTAAAAGTCAACAGTGACATCCATTAAACAACGGAGGAAGCAAGTGGTAAGAGTTGAAAGGCTCACCTATTTCATGGTAAGGATTAAAATTGTTTGATCATTCATCTTATTCATTTTTTTTAGAAATATAAAACAAATTAGGCCTCCTTTGGAATACTAGAATTTTTTTTCGTTTTCTATGTTTTTCCTGTGAAATTGAACTAATTCCTGCGAATATCCTGCGTTCCAAAGAAGGCCTTAAGCATCTCTTGTGATAAAACTAATCACAGCAAAATTAATGATATTTTTTAATTTTTTAAATAAGACATAGAATAAAATATAACATCTAACAATCAAAAGTAACAAGAATTTTGAGATGAAGATAGTACTTTTTAAATTCTAAAAATAAAACAATGACTTAAACAATAAAAAAATGAAAACAAAAATGGCAATCTCGAGGTGAGAAATAGAGTTACTCCCATCAGAACTATTATTCTTGACGTTTTGGATATATCTTGAGTCAAACATTGAAAATATAAATTACAAATAACTTTAAAATAGTTAAGTTTAAAAAGTGAAAACTACATGAATAGATTTGTCTTAATTTTTTTTATAAAAATGTACATATGTCACTTTTAAATAAAAACTTATGAAAAAACAGAAGTCAAAGTTGCATTTTTGAGACTGTGTTGATGTTCAAAATGTCAAAAAATACGAGACCGAAGGGAGTACATAGTATCTAATAAAATAATTTATATATAATAAAACATTTTTAATTTTTAAATGACCAATTTTTTAAAAAATAACTTTGAATAAAACTAGAAATTCTCAGTATAAAATCCCCAAACCATTTTCCTTAAAAAAAAAAATTGTGAGCTAGTACTAGAGGACAGATCTCACCAAACCCCCTTGCCCCACCAAAACCACACGACGCCTATAAATAAGCTCCTCCAACCACCGTCCATTTCCCGTGCTCTGCTCCCCATCGTCTCCTCCCACCCTCCCTATCATCACCGCAGCGCCTTCTCTCCACCGCTCGGTAAGCGCTGCCTCCCTGTCCGGCTGTCCCTCGTCCCCCCCGTTCTTCATCTCCGCGCGTAGGGTTTGTGCTGGACCGCCTGGCGCTGCGAGATCCGTGCCGTTTTTGCGTTGTTTCCTTCTCACCCTATCTCTGCGCGCTCAATCGTTGTGGGGAATGGTTCGGTAGTGTTAGGAGAACGGGATCGCCGACGACTCGATCCGTTTGACTCCTCCCGGTTCCGGCGGTTCGTTTCGATCGAATCGCGGGAAGGTGGGGGCACCCGTCTAATTCGATTCCCGTCAGGTCCTCTGCTGGGGTCAGAATCGATTTGGGGGGACCGTGCTGAGAGCCTGGTGTAGATCTGCGTCGCAGCTCGATCGAGGGGTTTAGAGGGTTCTGGTTCGCGGCTTTTCAGCCGGTCGCCTGCTTGGTAGATTAGGCGAGGCAGGAAGGATTATCAGATCTGGTGGTTGCGGTTGCAGAGTCACGGCAGTTTCCATTTTATGGTGCAGTCCAACCGGTTGTATGTGTGGGCCGCTTGGGGTTCTAGATCTAGCCCTGGGGTTTAGCCGATGTTGACTTCAGCGACGAGCACTTTTTTAGCTGATCCCAGTTGCTTTGTCGAGATCTAAGGTATTTGATTATTAGATATGGCTTATTTGTTGTAGATTTTTCCGATTGGAAATTCGGGATACACCACATGTTGTGTGGACACTGACTTGTTTATCTGATACTGCGGTCCTAGATCCCCCGTCCACGTATTGGTTCTGTGAAAGGGACAAGTGCCCTTCCACCAATTTTGGTTAGGTCTCATGTAACTAGCAGGCCAGCACTCACTGGCACTGAGTGGGGGTTGGGGCCTACTGGTTAGTGGGGGGTTGGTGGTATAGTATATGCTATACCTACCTTACCTACCTGCAGTGGTTTATATTTTTATACCCTGGAAGGCTTAGTTTAATTTTCTGTATCTTCTCGATCCAGAGGATCTGATGTAGAATCCATGCTTAGGAATCATAGGTCATGGTATATACATGCTTAGTTTTCTGTTCTACCATTTCAAATATCAGCATGATCCACTTTATGATTATTGTAATGTTCTGTGTTTTAGTTGTTAATGTTACATTTCTGTGCATCAAGCTGACTGCGATTCTATTTGTGGTGCAGAAACATGGCATCCCACATTGTTGGATACCCTCGCATGGGCCCCAAGAGGGAGCTCAAGTTTGCCCTTGAGTCTTTCTGGGATGGGAAGAGCAGTGCCGAGGATTTGGAGAAGGTTGCTACCGACCTCAGGGCCAGCATCTGGAAGCAGATGGCTGATGCTGGGATCAAGTACATTCCCAGCAACACTTTCTCATACTACGACCAGGTCCTTGACACCACCGCCATGCTCGGTGCTGTCCCGGAACGCTACTCATGGACTGGAGGAGAGATCGGGTTCGACACCTACTTCTCAATGGCTAGGGGTAACGCCACTGTCCCTGCAATGGAGATGACCAAGTGGTTTGACACCAACTAGTAAGTCCATTGCCTTCTATTATTGGTATGTTTCAATTCAGTTTTTATATTCGATATTTGTGCTTATGAATCTTGTTATACTTTTGCAGCCACTTCATTGTCCCTGAGCTGGGTCCCAACACCAAGTTCTCCTACTCTTCTCACAAGGCTGTTAACGAATACAAGGAGGCCAAGGCGGTATGATATTGGCATATGTTTTTTTCTCGTCATTTATTTTTCAATCAATCTGCTGTCTACAATCTTGTATACTTGGATGTGTAAGAGTTGCTAATAGATGGCTATTTACATGGATGCCTTGCATCACCGATAAAATCTCTCATTAATCTGTTAATAACACCTCAAGTTGTTTTAAGTAGCTATCAGTCCTTTTTTAATGCTGACTTGCTTAATAAATTTAGATTAGCTGATGAACTGAGATATACTTTAAAAGACAGCTACATGTGATATTGTTCAAGATTGTTCTGGCAGGTCAAAATGGATGGAAATGACCTAACTTTAATCTTTGTAGTTCACGTTTAAAGTTGAGCTAAGAGTAATTTTAGTTCACGTTTACATCTGGCTGAAAGTGTAATTTTATACCAATTATTTTTTTAGCATAAAAAAATCATGATAACTTGTTGGTATGGTTGATCATGACAAGTTTGATGGTTGCAGATTTATCTTGAAAAGAATTCCAAGTTTAGTGTGGTGTCATGTGCCATAATCTGTGGCACGAATTTATAATGTTTGAGTTTTATTGCAAACAATTAATTCCTTACATGCATGGATTATGTGTTCCTAATGCAGCTTGGAGTTGATACTGTGCCAGTGCTTATTGGACCAGTCTCCTACTTGTTGCTCTCAAAGCCCGCCAAGGGTGTGGAGAAGGGTTTTCCCCTTCTTTCCCTTCTTAGCAGCATCCTCCCTGTCTACAAGTAAGATTGTAAACGAATTTACTCACTGCTCTTAACCTTTGATCTAAGCTGATATTTTTATGTATTATAACTGTAGGGAGGTCATTGACCTTTGATCTAAGCTGATATTTTTATGTATTATAACTGTAGGGAGGTTATTGCTGAGCTAAAGGCAGTTGGGGCTTCATGGATCCAGTTCGATGAACCCACCCTTGTCCTCGACCTTGATTCTGACAAATTAGCCGCGTTCTCTGCAGCATACACAGAACTTGAGGCTCCACTTGGTGGATTGAATGTGCTTATCGAGACCTACTTTGCTGATATTCCTACAGAATCATACAAGTATGCCATTCACCTTGCTATTATCTTCTCACAACAATTGTTAATTCCTTTCACAAGGAGATTATGCTCATTGTTCTTTTGCAATTTGCAGGACCCTAACTTCCTTGAGCAGCGTTACTGCTTATGGTTTTGACCTTGTTCGTGGAACTCAGACTATTGATCTTATCAAGAGCGCCGGTTTCCCCTCTGGAAAGTACCTCTTTGCCGGTGTTGTGGATGGTCGTAATATTTGGGCTGATGATCTTGCTGCATCTCTCAGCACTCTCCAATCCCTTGAGGCTATTGTTGGAAAGGGTAAGTGTCGTTTGTTATTTATCTGTAAGATTTCATGTGGTTGCCCAGTGCAGTATCTGATTATGCTTATCACTTGCTCAGACAAGCTTGTTGTGTCAACTTCCTGCTCACTTATGCACACTGCTGTGGATCTTGTTAATGAGACTAAGCTTGACGATGAGATTAAGTCGTGGCTTGCTTTTGCTGCCCAGAAGGTGGTTGAGGTTAATGCTCTTGCCAAGGCCTTGGCTGGTCAAAAGGATGAGGTACATATGGCTTGTTTCTTCATACTCTTTGTTTCTTAGCTAGAGTGTAGCACTTCATTTTCAACATTCATACAAGCTTATGCTGACCATAATACAACAACATTCCATCTACAGGCTTACTTTGCAGCAAATGCTGCCGCTCAGGCCTCAAGGAGGTCATCACCCCGTGTGACCAATGAAGAAGTCCAGAAGGCTGTAAGTACCTGGGGGCTGTAACTATACCCTTATTCAATGTTGATATTATACCAACCTCTTTCTGCATATACATACAGGCTGCTGCTCTGAAGGGATCTGACCACCGCCGTGCTACCAACGTTAGTGCTAGATTGGATGCTCAGCAGAAGAAGCTCAACCTTCCAGTCCTTCCAACGACCACAATTGGTTCATTCCCACAGACTCTGGAGCTCAGGAGGGTCCGCCGTGAGTACAAGGCGAAGAAGTGAGTGACAGTTAATGCTAACAATTTTCACTTGTCTATATAGTTGGCCACTTTGCTTATTAGAATCATGTTACAGGATCACTGAGGAGGAGTACGTCAGTGCCATCAAGGAGGAAATCAACAAGGTTGTCAAGATCCAGGAAGAGCTTGACATCGATGTTCTTGTGCACGGAGAGCCCGAGGTCAGTTCCACTGAAACAGTATTATTGATGTTTCTTGTTAGCTGCTAGGAGTTTTCCATGTATTTTAACAATATTCATATAGTTTATTTTTTAAAAAATATCTTAGTTTAATTTTTGATGTATATTTTACAGAGGAACGACATGGTTGAGTACTTTGGTGAGCAGCTCTCTGGTTTTGCTTTCACTGCCAATGGTTGGGTGCAATCTTATGGATCAAGGTGTGTCAAGCCACCGATCATCTATGGCGATGTGAGCCGCCCGAACCCCATGACTGTTTTCTGGTCGAAGATGGCACAGAGCATGACATCTCGCCCGATGAAGGGAATGTTGACTGGTCCAGTCACAATCCTGAACTGGTCCTTTGTTAGGAACGACCAGCCAAGGTTTGTAATCTCCACTGAAGAATGTAGTTTATGTTTGTCATAAACAACATTTTGGTCTTCCCTTTGTTAAGGCCAACATTTTTACTATCTTCCAGGTCTGAGACATGCTACCAGATTGCTCTTGCTATCAAGAAGGAGGTTGAGGATCTTGAGGCTGCTGGTATTCAGGTTAGCACTTTTATATCCTTTTTTTTGTTCTGATTTTATCGAGAGGTTCATAGATAGTAATGATTGATCCTATAATTCCTATTGCTCATGTGATTTAATTATTGTTTATTGCAGGTCATCCAAATCGATGAGGCTGCGTTGAGAGAAGGTCTGCCACTCCGCAAGTCAGAGCATGCTTTCTACTTGGACTGGGCCGTTCACTCCTTCAGAATCACAAACTGTGGCGTCCAGGACACCACCCAGGTAAATCTTTTGTCTGAACTTCAACGACATCGAGATTTCCTTTGGAATTGTGCAAGTGACAACATTTCCTCAACAGATCCACACCCACATGTGCTACTCCAACTTCAATGACATCATCCACTCCATCATCAACATGGATGCTGATGTTATCACCATTGAGAACTCGAGGTCCGACGAGAAGCTTCTCTCTGTCTTCCGTGAGGGTGTGAAGTATGGAGCCGGCATTGGCCCTGGAGTCTACGACATCCACTCCCCCAGGATACCGTCCACCGAGGAGATTGCCGACCGCATCAACAAGATGCTTGCGGTCCTCGACACCAACATCCTTTGGGTGAACCCCGACTGCGGTCTCAAGACCCGCAAGTACGCTGAGGTCAAGGCCGCCCTAACCAACATGGTTTCCGCCGCCAAGCTCATCCGCACACAGCTCGCCAGCGCCAAGTGAAGCGTCTCCACAGCGGTTTTCCTTTAATTGCAACAAAGGAGGGTGCCATCATAGCAATTTATCTCGAATAATCTTCAATTCTCGTGTATCTGCTGTCTGTGGCTACTTCAGTTTTTTCTTGCTTCGATGATCGCACCCACTCATACCTTCCTGTGTTATCCTCTACGGATGTTTGGTGGTTTTTGTGGCAGTCTTCAGTTTACCAATATTGTAAAACTGAGCGGATTTCTGCAGTGTTCAACTGCGTTTCTGAGGTTCTACAGCTAAAATTTCGGCTCTCTTATTGGCAATACCGTTGTACAGTGTCGGGATGAACTACCGCATGCGCCCATTCTTTGGTCTACTGCCCTGACGTTTATGCCATTGCGTAATGTTTTTCTTGGGAGGACAGAAGCCGTTTCGCTTGGTTGCTACAGCAGATAGTTATGCATATGCACGTCCAGTTGCTTCCTTCGCTGTTGGAGCTGCAACATGTTATCGTTTTCCCAAGCGTAATGGGGCAAGTCAGCTTCGAATTATTGTGCTTTCAGTTAGGGAGCTGAGCAAAAACCTGGTGGTCTCCACAGCCTAATCTGGCAATGATTTATAGCTCGCAATTGCAAGTTCCCATTAATACATATTCACAGTCGTCTAACCCTGACACCTTAGTAGTTACACGTCATTTCACCACTGGATTGAAGTGGCACGATGGCTTGCTCTTCTGGGTGTTTCACACGACCATGAGAATCCCCGCAGGAACCGTGTTCACAAGCAGCTGCCTCGCCGGTTTCGATGGCGCCATTGTTGTCGTTGTCGGAGCCTCTGCCTCACCCGCTTGCTTCACCACGCTTCTCCTCTTTTCCCTCTTCCTCTTTAACCTCTTTCCTTCTTGCTCTCCTCCGGCGGGGATCGCTTGCTAATAGGGTCAATTTCTTATTAGCCATGAAAAAACTTTTGATTTTTTATTTATCATTCAAAATTTTGAATTTTTTTATCAACCATTAGTATTAACTTTTTTCTTTTTCATCACTTTTATATATTTATAGGCTTGAAAAAAACTTGTTTGTCTTTCAATCATTTTATCTCACAAATTTATATTATGGTCTACGAGCTTAAAAAAAAATAAAATGGTTCAAATTAAATTTTAAAATTTGAATTGTATGTAAAAATTTTTTCTTGTGAAATTTTAGATACCCCAAAACTAAAAAAAACATCTACTAAAATGAGTAATAATAAAATTTAAAAAAAATTGAAAGAAGAACTTAAATGTCTTTTCAAGCCCACAAATGTATATAAATGGCGAATGAGAAAAGAAAGTTAACATTAGTGTTGATAAAAAAATTTAAAATTTTAAGTGGCTGATAAAATATTTGGATGGCTAATAAAGAATTTACCCTTGCTAATAACCCTGCCGTCTTCTTTCTCCGGTCATGTGCCTTCTTGCTGGAGTATCTTGCTTTGATTAGCGCTCTGACGAGATGATTAGTCGGATGGGAAGTCCCGGAACCTTTCACTCCAAGTCCAGTAATCCGCAAAGGCTTAGTACGTGCCAAAGCACCACTTGCTTAGACTCGATTGCACCGTGGCTTACACGAGCATTTTACCATCCCCGATTGCTCCAAAATAGTCTTGCCTGCCAGATCTTGAAGAAACGATCGAACCACGCTGAACAAAGCGTAGAAGAATAGGCCTGCTCGCCCCCTGCAACAATTAACACCACCTTTGTTTTCTGCCCGCTCTTTCGGAGTCAACAGTGCTCCTGCTTGCAGATCAAAATTAAAGAAAATCTTTGCAGCGCAATAATTTAATCAGCGTTTATTTGCTGATCGCTAACAACGCATGATGAATCTCCCTTCGTATGATGCTGCTAGCACATTCTGTTGATTCCAGCGCACGTGCTCACCTCCTTCGGAGATTTTATTCGTTCGTCCTATGACCGCACACAGGCACACTGTGCTGACTTGCAGATGCCTACAAAAGGAGGCGACGCATCCGGCTCTAAATTCTCTCAGTAAAAAATGCAGAGAACTGTATATCTGAACAATAAATCGTAAGAGAGTAGGAACATGTGGTTGCAATAGCAGTGTAGCAGTGGTACTGTAGCGGTAAGTACTGTTTATATGTTACTGTAGCATCAAAATTTGGGCCGTTCCTTTGAGATCGGATGGCTGAAAATTGGGCTAATGCTGACTACAGTAAACTCTGAATTTTGTTCACCACTGCCGGTGATATGAATCCGACGCATCCATCCATCTGAGCTTTCAAGTTGGCCCCATTTTTTGATGTATTTCTTCAAGTTTCTTCAGGGCAAACTCTTGGCAACTGGAACAGATGCCGATCGATCTGCACCAGAAAAAAAAAGCAGCATTTAAATGCTGAATAACTGTAGAGAGAAGCCAAGCAATGTCACGCACGCACACACGATCCTTTCTCGTCAGCTCTCCAAAGATATTGTTCCTTCCCTGGATCACTGGATGATTGCACGCTTGCAAGAGGGACGAGAAATCCATGTCTGGTCAGACGATATACTGTATCCGGAATGTCAGTTTGATTCAACAGAACACCAAACAACACTATATCTGATGACCTGCGCAGCTCCGATTGGAGTCTTTCTAGCTGGTGCTTGCCTGGAGGCAAAGTAACGCTATAGTGTCTACTGACGAGTGATCACAACCGTTCACCATTGATTCCATCCCTTTTGGAAGAACTCTTGGACAGGAACTGACTGCCGACCATTGATCCTTGTTCGTCAACTCTCCAAGGCATGATGAAGCTCCCTCCCTCCCAGTCCCACAGCTTCGTCTTCAGCCCGATCGTCACGCTCGAGAAGAACCTGGACCCCGACCAAACCCAGCCATGGCGCGACACGATGCAGCGAGAAGGACCAGTTGGCTTGACCCGCGGCGCCGTCTTTCTCAATCCGGATGTCCTGGCGATGTCGGTTGGTCGCAAGTTACAGCCATGGAAGGTCACGGTCGTCTCCTTACTTGACACCCCAGCAGGTGTGACAAGTGGAGAGGCAGTGAGACGAGCAGACAAATGTGAGAGTTCACCTGGCAGCTGCAAGTGAGAAGGCGCGAGATGTTCCGGCGACCTGACGTGCATCCAGCCGCGACTGAGGAGTTGTCTGGTACTACCCGGAGAAGGCAACTGCAAGCAGCACCCGGCAACTGCAAGCCGTGCCGTCCATGCATTCGTGATCCACTCCACAAAGAAAGACTAGTAGTAGTGAAGATGAACAGCGTCATCAAGGTTACGGGTCAGCAGGTTGTCACTCAACGGGAGGAAGAAGAGCAGTCCATCTTCTTCTTCTTCTCAAGTGTTGCCATATGGAAAGCAACCTTTCTCCTGCCTGAATTATAACTGGCTCAGCACCTCAGCTCAAGGAAGAAGAATACTAGTAACGGCAAGAAGGAAACAAATGGAATAAAATCAACCTCAAGCTGAGCTGATTCAGCACACCTCAACTCTAGGAAGGGGACCTCATGAGCTGCAATTTGTACTCCTGCATTCCCACACAAGTTTTCCACCCAAATTCTACATAAACTCTCTAGAACACAAAGCAAACATATCTCTCTCTCTCTCTCTCTCTCTCTCTCTCTCTCTCTCTCTCTCTCTCTCTCTCTCTCCCTATCTCTATCTCTCAATCTCTATCTCTGAACGAACCACCTAACAAGAACAGAGCAGCGCAGTACAAGTTGTTGCAGGCATTTTGTTCCCAGCTTATTGCATCCATGTCATCTTAGCACCTCATCATCGGAGAATTATTATTATTACCTCCCATGGCTTTCGTGCACAAGCTCCACAAGTGCAGGCGCAATGCCGCCGCCGCCACCATCGCTAGCGTCTTCTTCCTTGTGCTCGTCCTCGTCTTCTCGGTCTTTCTGGCCACGCGGCACGACGATGAGCTTCGCGACGCCGGGATCTTCCTCCACGGCGCGATCGCGGCGCCGAGCTCACCTCAGTCTCAGTTCCTTCTGCGACATGGAGAGCAGGGGAGTTGCCAGGACCTGCAGTCCCTGCCGGACCACGAGGCTCGGTGCCGGTTCCTTGCGTCGCACCCGCCGTGCGCGCCGCAGGGCTACGTGGACTACCTGCGGCTCTTCTACTGCGGCTTCGGGCGGGCGCCGTGGCTGGGCGGCTTGGCGCTCGCGCTGTGGTTGCTCGTGCTGTTCTACCTCCTCGGCGACACGGCGTCCGAGTACTTCTGCGCGTCGCTCGAGGGCCTCTCCGCGGCGCTGCGGCTGCCGCCGGCCATCGCGGGCGCCACGCTCCTCTCGCTCGGCAACGGCGCGCCCGACGTGCTCTCCAGCGTCGTGGCGTTCTCCACGGCCGCCTCCAGCGGCTACGACGACGCAGGGGACGTGGGGCTCAGCAGCGTGCTCGGCGGCGCGCTGTTCGTGTCCACGGTCGTGGCCGGCGTGGTCGCCATCGTCGCCGGGAGCCGGGGAGTCCCCGCGATCGAGCGCCAGGGGTTCGTGCGCGACGTGTGCTTCCTCCTGGTGGCGCTGTGCTACCTCCTCGCTGTGCTGCTCAACGGCACCGTCACCGTCTGGGCCGCCGCGTCGTTCCTCTCCCTGTACGCCGCCTACGTCCTCCTCGTCTGGACATCCCACTACTGCGCCGCCGCCGCCGATGTCGACGAGGACTGCATCAAGCCCGCTGGTGGCTCTGACCTCGCCATCCCTCTCCTACTGGACGACGACGACACGCCTCCTCCGCTCCCAGTGTCGTACTCAAAGCTAATGCCGGCCGCGCCGAAAACCGTTTCCCGTCGAATCCTGGACGCGCTCCAGGCCCCGCTGTACCTTCCCCGCCGCCTCACCATCCCTGACATCGCCGCGCACCGGTGGTCCAAGCCCTACGCCGTGGTGTCCGCCCTCTTCGCGCCTCTCCTCCTCGCGGCCATATCCTCCGGCGCATCCTCCAGCCCCGCCATGCTCGTCGCGGGCTTTCTCGCCGGCGCCGTCCTCGCCGCCGCGGCCGCGCATTCCATAACCTCCTCCGCGCCGCCGGACGCTCGGTGCGCGCGCCTCCCGTGGCTCGCGGGCGGGTTCCTCATGTCCGTGCTCTGGTCCTACATGGTGGCGCGCGAGCTGGTGGCGCTGCTTGTGGCCATCGGCCTGGTCGCCGGCGTGGAGGCCAGCGTGCTCGGCGCGACGGTGCTAGCATGGGGCAACTCGCTGGGAGACCTGGTGGCCGACGTGGCCATGGCCACGCATGGCGGGGCCCAGACAGCGGTGGCAGGGTGCTACGCGGGCCCGGCGTTCAACACGGTGGTGGGGCTCGGGCTGTCGCTGACGCTGGTGGCCGGGGCCCGCTACCCGGAGCCGTACACGATCCCGGTGGACGCGTCCGCATACCAGGCGATGGGATTCCTTGCGGCCGGACTCGTGTGGGCGCTGGTGGTGCTGCCCGTGCGCGGGATGAGGCTGGACAGAGTGCTCGGGGTGGGCCTCCTCGTCGTCTACCTCTGCTTCATCTCCGTTAGGTTAGGCTCTCTCAGAGCACTAGGTTCATCTTCAACACCGTAAGAGATACTACTATCAATTGTTACATACAGAAAAATATACGTCTCTGTCTTTCGAATTAGTTGTAAATATACGCATAGCAAATATACCACGAGTCTAGCAAATGCAGATATGCTGTTTCTCTGACCTTGAGCTCCAAGCCGTTTATCTCTACTAGAGTTGCACTGAAAAATCCACTGCGACGAACAAGCAAAACCATCCATGCACGTAAGAGTGCGCCCCGTTTGGCAGTTAGGTACTGTATCCTTCGTCCAAGACAGCTACAAGCCTACAGATCGCGCGTGCTCCATTATTGTTGCGCATTATTGTATGTATGTACTCCTCCGATAGGAGCATATCTGCATGCATGGTAGCCTGAATCATGGAAACTCCTTCTAATTTCCACTGCGAGGAAAACGACTGCAAACGGAAGTATGAGTGGTGTTTTTCTCGCCTGTTTGGACAGTTATTTGGAGAGATTTGATCGTCCGGAATCTGAATTCTCTGTCCGTAGGGTCGTTAATTAACCATACACACGCGAGTTATTCATGCACCCGGATATACACGTGAGATGACAACGACATGGATTTTTTCCTTGTTTCTTCGTTTGCTTGTTTTTGTCTGGGGTTCTCGGCTGCAGGCTGGTTCTGAAGATTGAATTTGCAGTTGTTGCAGTGCGATCAACAAGTATCTCGGTGTCGGGTAATGCACGAGTCAATTTCATACGCGATGCTGCCTGGTGATAGGTTGATGACCGCTGAAAGAGAAGGATCAACAACCAAAGTCGCTCGATCGTCTAATAGCTTATTGGTGGGGACGACGACGGTACCATGCATGGCGTTCCTTCATTTTTCTTAGCTTGGTCATGATGATCTATGGAGATGAAACAAGGACGCTCTGTGCTGTTGCTGTCCGGATCCGGACCAGGCCTCCGCTGCATGATTTTTTTATGACATATCTGTGTGAATAATATATGAAATCATCTGTATATATAACAGTGAGCCAGTGTGTCAAATTATCGAAGCTCCACGAAATGAGGCCTAAGTTGTCAAATGCCTCCCGCTGCATTATTGGCCGTCCAGTCCTCTCTCTCTCTCTCTCTCTCTCTCTCTCTCTTTCAAACACACAAGCAACACATTCTCAATAGTTTCAGAATTTTCATTTTTTAATCAAAAGATATCATGGCCTTTCAGATTTTCTATTTTTTTAGACCAAAGGCCATCACGCCCTTCCAGATTTTCCACGCTCCTTGCTTGCGACCTTGCGTACGTGTTCTTCATATAGTAGAGGAGAAAAGAGCGATGAGACAATGCTCCACACACATGGGCACCAACTGGAAATCATATTCATATGCATCATCCTCACCTTATCTCAACAGCGAGCTCCCTACCTCCTATCCACTACTGCTCCATACTTCTCGAGAAGCAGAACGACCACATCTTGCATTAATTTGGTAATATATCTATTGCAGGGAGTACTATATGTATACTTCTTTCGTTTTTTACATTCTTGCTGTTAGGATAAAAATTCTGATTAAAAAATAAATATATCAATAACAAGGCTTGTCGACAGTACAATCACAGAGTCATCTTCATCATAAACGACAATTTATTTAAGCAGAGTAGTATTTAGCAGTAGTTTAATAGGAGACTAAAAGTAGATGGAAAGACTGTTCACAAAGAAAAGGACTTTGTGTTGGATCGACAAAACATAAATCGATCACTGTCTACACCTGTTAGTGCATTTTGGATGTAAACTAGGCAGGATGCTTAATTAGAAGACATGAGGTCTAGCTTGCTATTTGTTTGGACTCTAATATATAATATTTATATATTTGTACAACCTATTAACTATCAAAACTGAATCGTCATCGAGCCGCATTATTTTTTTTTCACCGTTCGATCACGAAGCTCTAATTGATCTTGGCCGTTTATTTTACACATCTCCGTTAATTTCTTTTGTCCCTCCCCTTCATCTCCCATCAGCTGTCATCCCTCATTTAATCTCAGTCTCTCATCTATTTTTGCTCAATCTGACCTTCTCTCTTCTTCGAACCACCCACACCTTCCTGCTTGAGCTTTTCTTCATTCTAGCATAATAAATCGTCATCACCATTATAAACATTGGCGAAGCTCAATGTCGGCCAGGGTGGGTCGTGGCCCCCCCTAAACTCATGCAAATTTCTAAAGAGGTGATCATTTCAGCAGTTATTTGAAGCTTAAAACCTAAAATGAAAATCATCCAATATACATGAGCAAATATAATACGTTTCATTGTTAATATATTTATTAAATTATAGTAAAATCTATTAATCTATCACTGATGAGCTGACTAATCTTTATAAATTGGTTTAATTGGCCCCGCTGCAATTTCCATCTAGCTCTGCCACTGATTATAAATTCCCGCAGCAAGAATCATCTAGTTTTCATAACATGGAGTGCAGGAAAGCAGCACGACTAGATTCTACCCACGGCCAAATTACTCTCTTTTTGGATGACAAAGCGATGGCATGTATCAGCCGGAACCCTGGATCGGGCTACATGAGAACATCCTGCTACCTCCCAGGCCCAAAAATGCTAGATCTATCACTACAGCACGTAACATAGAACACTAGCAATCTAATCTTGGCTGGCTGTGCTTCGCGTCGATCTCCGGGATATATATAAGGACGGAGACGGCGCTGATCAGATGGTAATAACGTGTTGCTACTTAGTATGAAATATATGTTCAGCCCACCTAGCCTGTTCCAAAAATTAAATGGTTCGTAATGTTTGCATGTGAGTGAATTCATTTTCCTCTTTCCCTTCCATTGAACAAAATTTAGGTGAAAACGTAGGTCCTATTTTGATTCAGGAGGCTGTCCTGTCCAGACCACACGAAGCTTTATGGAGTAGTAGTAATTTCATGAAACGGCTCTGTGCATTGCATTGCCTACACAATCGTTGTAAGAGAGGTTCTCCGTTTTACTCGATCGATCGTTCGTTCAGCACGAGAAAAAAAAAAAGCACCGGTTGCAGTATCAGTGTCGGAAGGTCACGGCCCAATTTACTAGGCTTGGGGGGGGGGGGGGTGTGCTTTTTGGCAGCACGGCCCATTTGGTTTGGGTATTCTCGAGGCACCGCACGGCCCAATTTGCTAGGCCCGAGGTCCGAAAGAGTAAAGAAATTTCATTTTTCTTTTGGAATTTATTTCTGTGCTGTCAGACCTCAACTCTTGGAGAACCATAGAAATATTGTTTCCATCTTGCTGTGTCAAAATTTGCAATCAGGGTTGAGAGTCTGCCTATTGTTACTGTGCTTTTTTCAACGGTCAGAGGTCTTCCTATTTATCGAGTTGAAGCAATCAAAGATTATTATTTGAGGCAATTGTTGCAAAATTACTATAGGTGTGTTCGGTAGTGATTTTTGGAGCTGCACGTTTTCCTATGCATTACTACAGCTACAGTAAACATCAGAGACAAGACTTGCAGCCGCAGCCAGCTCTCCCGAACGCCCCCTATGTTCGTGTTCTCAGACAGTAATTTTTTCAGGGACCTTTGCTTCGCTTCAGTGAGCGTCCTGCCGTCTGCAGCTTCCGATTTTTTTGGTGGTCCGAGAAATGTTCACCTGTGCCTCTTCCTCTTGCAAGTTGATCATCATCTGAGTGACTCCATGTCGCTGATGGCAATGTAGTTCTGAGGCGGCATAACAAGTTCTCCTCCTGACTGAGATGACCCGTTAATTAGGAGGTCGACATGAAGACGGGGAGTTCTCTGTCTGCACACGATGTCCAAGTAAAAACCACACACGTACGTATTGATACGTACAGACACACAGAAAACATATGCGGTCAATCAAGAGGGCGTGAGAAGAAAGCAACCTGGAGCGTGCCAAGCACTCACTTTTCATGACAATGAAATGTCGATTAATTATACTGAAAAGATCAACGGCGATGAAAAGCGTGGCCACGTAGCTCTCCGGCCTGAAGAGAGCTACCGGTGACCTGTGCACCGGAGGACGGGTTCAGCAACACGGCGGCGACGGCGACGTGGACGAACCCGCGGCCCGTCGGCTTCCATGTGGACGAGAGCCGAGCAACGTGAGGACCAAGTAGTACGAGGTGGTTCTGCGCCAGGCGGCGCTCGTGGAGGTAGCGGGCGCCGTCACCTCTGTCGGTAGGAAGCGGTGGGCGGAGAAGGAGGAGAACGGCGGCCTGCTAGGCTGGGGCCTCCTCGCGGACGCCTACGATCGGTGCGGCGAGGTCTGCGCCGAGTACGCCAAGACGTTCTACCTGGGCACACAGCTTATGACACCAGAAAGGCGCAAGGCCGTTTGGGCAATCTATGGCACTCTTACACATTCATGAAATTTTACTGTCCACTGTGAAAAATGAAACCAAGGCATTGCTATATCTCGAGGCATTTGTTAATTTTATTTTTATTTTACTACTTTCTTGCATGCAGTGTGGTGCAGAAGAACTGATGAACTCGTGGACGGCCCTAACGCCTCGTCCATCACGCCGACGGCCCTTGATCGATGGGAGAAGAGGCTGGAGGATCTCTTCGACGGCCGCGCCGTACGACATGGACGACGCTGCCCTCTCGGACACGGTGTCCAAGTTCCCCGTCGATATCCAGGTGATCGAACAGAGGCAGCTGAAAATTACCTCCATCCAGAGCATACTCCTGATGAACTGCAGAAAAAATTACTTCTGCCTGCAACACCATGCATGGTTTAGTAGTTTACTGTGTTTTTCTTATAACAGCCGTTCCGAGACATGATCGAGGATATGAGGCTGGACCTGCGGAAGTCGAGGCACAGGACCTTCGACGAGCTCTACCTCTACTGCTACTACGTCGCCGGCACCGTCGGCCTCATGACCGTGCCTGTGATGGGTATTGCCGCGGACTCCAAGGCCTCAACGGAGACCGTGTACAACGCTGCTATGGCTCTCGGTATCGCCAACCAGCTCACAAACATACTCAGAGATGTCGGCGAAGAGTAAGTTCTCTCACTGTTCCGTTACCAACTTTGTTTACCACCACCAGTATGCATGTTCTATTACCGTTGGAGTAATGTGCTAGTGTGTGTCTGTTGCTGTGGATGGAATTTCAGTGCGAGGAGGGGAGAGCAGCGGCGTACGTAGGATTTTAGCGAGAGTATGTCGTAATATTTTTTAAATATATAATTTGATATAAGTTTTATATAAAATTATATAATTTATATATATTTTTATATACATCTAAAATTTTAAGAATGCCATGGCATACGTGACAGAACCCCACTGGGGGAGATTACCTTCCAAGGGACGAGCTGAAACAGGCAGGTCTGACGGAGGACGACGTGTTCAGAGGGAAAGTGACCGACAAATGGAGGAGGTTCATGAAGGCTCAGATCCAGCGCGCTCGGCTGTTCTTCGACGAGGCCGAGAAGGGCGTCGCGCATCTGGACTCCGCGAGCAGATGGCCGGTCTGTTATGTGGCCCTGGAAATTCAGCTATGTACCCTGCAATTGTGTTCTGTTGTAATCAAATCAAGCATCATCGAATTCAGTTCCTTAATTTGCAGGTTCTCGCGTCTCTGTGGCTGTACAGGCAGATCCTCGACGCCGTCGAAGCCAACGACTACGACAACTTCACCAAGCGCGCGTACGTAGGCAAGGCCAGGAAGTAGCTGTCGTTGCCGATCGCCTACGCTAGAGCCGCTGTTGCATCATGATTCATGAGCCGCCTGTCGCCCCTAGATCAGATGTTTTTTCCTTTCAGTTCTGAATGGAAGTGTCCCTGGCTGTTGTATATACTCAGCTCCAGATAGCTGCCTGTGGGGCAAAAGCTTGTCACCATTTCTAGTTCAGGAGTGCTGTAATACTCTGTTAGAATGCATGGTACATACAGAAGGGAATCATCTGCTGTCAAGAATGGCATTGCACGTTGCAGCCCCTCTTTCAGATATCATCTTTCATTCAGGATTCAGGTGCGATGACTTCAACACTGAATGCAGGGCAGAGTTTCAGAACTGAACTCCTGGCAGATATTGCTGCTTACTGAAAACTTTAATCGGGGCAACCTGCATCCCTTTACTGGCTTGATGCGAAATACGCCCGTCTCCTTGGGTCCTTGTGAGGCTGTCGTCCTCTGGATTCAGCTGTGGTCTGAATTCTTAAGCAGGGCAAGCGAATCAGTGGCAAGTAGGCGTGCAGTGCAGCCTTGTGTGAGGAGTGTCACATGAACTGCACGTGCTAAAATTACATATGGATGGAGTAAAACCAAAGGTGATTTTTTTCTTCGGTTCAAAAAAATATAAAATAAAAGGAAGAGCAAAAAATAGAGAGAGAGAGAGAAGAATTTGAATTCTGCTAGCCCATCAATACTCATGGGCCAGGATATTAAAACACTCATGGGCCAGCTTCTCCAAGAAGTGTGTGTCACGTGGGCCATGTTGCCACAGAAAGGCCGAAGCTGCAAACGCACGGCGGCGAGACCCAAAACCATTTCACTCTCTGCTCGTCTGCTCCGCTTCACTCCGTCTCTCCGAGCCAAACAAAGGGGGCAAAAAAATTTCGAACCCTCGTCTCCGGCGTCGGCGGCGCCATGAACGTGTTCGCGGGGGTCGGTGACGGCGCGGCGGCCACTGAAGCTGCCCCCGCGGGCGGCGGGGCTGTGCTGCTGGAGCTTACGCCGCACAAGATCGCGCTGTGCCAGCTGGTGCACGTCTTCGCGCCGCCGGCGCAGGCGGGGGACGGGCCGGGGCTGCCCTTCCCGTTCGAGTCCGTCGCGCACCACAACCGACTTGGACTCTTTCTCTTCACGCTCACCCGGGTACGCACGCGCATCTCCTTGCTTGCTCCTTCTCGACGTGCAGCAGCTGCTTATGTTATTGTTGCTGCCGTAGCACTTGTGTGCTAGTGTTGAAATATAGTCAGCATAAAAAGGTTTTTTTTTTGTGTTGAAATGTAAAACGGCATGGAAAAAAGTAGTGATTTTTATCTGTATATAGATAGTCTTTAGCAATTTTTCACGCTTCCATCAGGGATCGGGGGCTAGGGGTACCTTCTTGTGTTCAAATGTAGATCTAACTTCAACTTTCTGCAAGTGAGTAGTGTCCATCAATCTCACATCCACATCAGTGCTTCCAGCTGCAGCTTGTCAATATATTGGAACTTGCTTGAGATATTAACTTGGTTTGATTTTTATGGAGCTGTTTCTGTTGATTTACTCGAACAGCTGATCATTTATGAGTACACACCAGTCTTCTATGCATCTTTTCTTTTACTGTACCATGATATCTCAAAAGTTGAACGGCCCTTACTACTCTTGTAGTCATGCGAGTATTTTTTGGAGCCGCCGCTGGAGGAACTTTTAAGACAATTGAAGGCGGTGGATGATTTGACTAATGGTTGGCTTTGTGAGCAGCTGACAAGTACCCTGTCAGCTTTGATATCACCTGATGATCTTTTCAACTTTTTTGATAAGCTGCGAGGTGGGATTTACATCAAGAGTGAATGTTTCAGTCCTTTGTTTCCTATACTTAGAAAGGTTTTCAAATATGCAGCTTATACTCTCAAACTATTTTTCCCCAGGGGTGCTCACTGCACCGGAAGGTGCAGGTGTGGATGATGTATATCTGGATCCAAACAGTCAGCTTGGGGTATTTCTTCGCTGCTGCATACTTGCCTTCAATTCTATGACTTTTGAGGTGCGACTAGTAATGTTTTTGTAGAATTGAAGACAATTTGTAATCCCCTTTTTCACACGTTTATTATTCTTGTGCTTGCTGAAAAGTTAAAATTTTATAGGGCGTGTGCCATATTTTGGCAAACCTTGTAGCGTACTGTAATGCTGCTGAGTCTTCATATGGCTTGGCAGACGATGAGGATTACGACACCGAAATGAGCAACTTGATGGATGCAGATACAGATGCTCAAGCTGGTTTATTTGACAAATACAATCATGGTTATGCTGCTGAGAGCCGTATTGGGGAGAGAGCTTCAACTTTAACTCATGCACCAATATCGCTCCATAACTTTGATGACAGTAAATCTGAAACTTAAACGCTGTGTTTATTTCTTCTCTGGTTTTAGAGGAAATACGGCCACATCAGGATGCCTAAATGAACATGTATTTGTTCAAAATTATATGTGTTAATTTTCTGTTAGGTAATGCTTTGAAAACAGACGACAACCCAACATGTCTGAGATCGAGGTGGCAATTAGAGGCATACCTTAACCAACAAGTTGATATTCTTGAGAAGTGAGTGTCCATTCTAGCATTTTGTTGAACCAATACTACTGCATACTAGTTTCACTCTTTGGAATGTGCTTGAAAGAAATTGAATCTTTAGTGACAGCTGTTTGTTACAGGGATCCCAGTTCAATTCCTTTAAATTCATTTAATGCCACTATGACACAACTCCAGGCATTGGCTCCGGAGCTTCATCGTGTAAGTTATGACACATTAAACACCTAAAATCTTCTGGGATACAGTATGGGACTGTAAACATCTCCCGATCATGTTGACATACTTTTCTCCTTTCTGCTTCTCAGGTGCAATTCTTGCAGTACTTAAATGCTCTTAGCCATGATGACTATGTTGCCTCACTGGATAATCTTCACCGCTACTTTGATTACAGGTCAGTACCGCTGGCCCTATTATAGGATGGTGCCTGGTTTACCTTTTGACCATATTCTCCATGAGTATGTAATATTTTGGGAACCTATGAATAAACTTAAGGCCGTGTTGTGCTTAATTATTTGGCTCAATGTTCTACTCGTTTAAACAAGGGTGGATTAAACATTTTAGAAAAATGACCCATGTTAAACAAGTATTCAATTAGTACAACTTTGAAATTAGTGAATCTTAATATGTGGCATGTTACCTTTTGTTTCCATGTAAGGATGATGTGGTCTTTTACACGTTTTACTTACCATCGCTATCCCCATCAGTTTCTGTATTAGCAAGATGTATTGAATTGTGATAATGCCAGTTGTAGGATCTCTTTATTTCAGTCTGCTCTAGTACAATTTTTTTTTTTTTGTGACAGTCCACTCTAGTCCACGGAAGTGCCTGTGTGAAGTAAAATCACTGAAGGAGTATTTATTGAATTGACCCAATGGCTGTTATATGATAGGTTTTTTGCATGAGTTTTATATTGAGAACCTATGATATTCTTATTTGTTTTTTTCTATTTGGTTGATAGTGCAGGGATGCAAGGACTTTTTACTCGTTCTATGTCCCCATCCCAAGATATTGTTGTTGGAAAGTACGAGAGTGCTCTACTCTGCTTAGGCAACTTGCATTGTCACTTTGGACATCCTAAGAAAGCACTAGAGGTAATTTAAGGTATTTGGTTTTGTTGTTTTCGACTATCAGTTTTCGATCATTCAGACCTACTTGATCTATTTCACATGCTTATGTTCTGCTGGCTTGTTTCGTTCCAGGCATTCATAGAAGCAGTGCGTGTTTCTCAAATGGTGAGTTACTCAGCTGGTCCCTTTCTGAAATATTTTTGTTAAGGGAGATACTAGTCAATCTTGCTGCTAAGATATTTCTGGAGGGGTTTGTGAATATAATTTGACTGAATATCTATAGAAACGTATTATTTTAAATGCTAATAGTTGTGTAATATTATAGTACTTTTTATGAGGAGTAATAACGCCAACCTCATTTTATGAATCTATGGAGCCTTTTAGCTATTGATGGTTCAAGCTAAACAGACTTATACTGGATAGCAGAAGTAGAATAGATTTATATTTTTTTTCATAGTTCTGAACAGAATTTCAGGTGTATTGCGTTTTCCAGTGGTGGCTTAAAATCGCTTCTTAACTGATGCTGCCATTTTCTTTTCAGAATAATGATGATGCATGCCTTGCCTATATATTAGGAGCCATTTCGAATCTCCTGTCAAAGATAGGCATGACAAGCACAGTTGAAATAATTGGTTCCCCATATTCACTTGGGACCAATATTGGACTAGGCACACCATTATCCATTCAGCAACAGTTACTTGTTCTCTTAAAGAGATCACTGAAGAGGGCTGATATGTTGAAACTTCCAAACTTGCTATCCTTTGATCATCTCTCTCTTGCAAAATTTGATCTGAAGGTAAAATGTTTGCTACAATCTCAGTAATATTTGATTATAGGAAGATCTCTTTGATATGTATCTATGTTTAAGTTCTTTTACTTATCGTCATTTACACAAATTGTGTTCTAGTTATGCAACATTTTGATCTTGATAAAGAATAAATGATTTTTGGGTCACACCTAAGAACATATTACGGAATAATTTGTATGACCTCAATTATTTTTCCTTTTTGTTCTGACTGTAAACCTTGGCTTACCAGCATGTTCAACGGCCACTGGTCTCCTTTGGCCCTAATGCATCTACAAAACTTAGAACATGTCCGGCGGATGTCTGTAAGGTATGCTGCACTAACCATGCGCTGAAATTTATGCTCATCTTTTGATTGAGGGTAGATTTGCTTCTAAAACTTTAATTTCTCTTCCATCTCATTGCAGAATTTGAGATTAAGTTCTCGTGTGTTGACTGACTTTGGAACCGATGTCTTATCTACTTCAAATGATAATGGTAGTTTTAGTACTTCGTGGCTCAGGAATCTGTCTGCTGCTTCCTGTAGCAGCTCTACGGAGTCTAGAAAATTGCATAAAAATGACTTTGACAGTTTCTATTATCATGCCCAACCAAGTCCAATACCTACATCTGTATTGCAATTAGCTGGTTCAACATATTTGCTGAGAGCCACAGCTTGGGAGCATTATGGGAGGTATTTATCTGCTTCCTGTTATTGTCTGGGTTTAATTTTAGTATTTGCTTTGTTGCTCTACATCTCCCAGCTTCAACACTACTGTTTTCTCATTGAAAATGGAGGGTTGGATAAGCAATGACTGTCGTTTTGCAACTTAGACGCACAACTCAGAAAGAGCTTGACTCTGTATGGACAGTTGAACACTATTGATTTTGGTAATTAGTTCAGTACTGACTTGAGAAATGGTATCCCCTGTGTCTATTTATAAAAGACTGGGGCAGGATCTCTACCTCCCTCTTTGTTACTCCCTCTGTCTCAAATTATAAGTCATTCTGGACTCAACAACTTTTCTCAAATTATAAGTCATTCTC
>BCLH01000659.1:95785-130478 GCA_001602315.1 Zoysia pacifica
CCCCCCCCCCCCCCCCCCCCGCCCAAAAAAAAAAAGTGTTGCCCATTTGGCAATGAATTTCTTAAAGCTTCTTTTTGGGTCTTTAGGGGCAGAGCCTATAAAGAATCCCTTCTATGTTGTTTACTTTGGACTACCGGTATGCTTTCTGAAAAAACTAATGCTATAACCCACTTCACAGTGCTCCGATGGTCCGAATGAATGCTTTGGTCTATGCAACGTGTTTTGCTGATGCTGCAAGGTGAGAATGTGTTGAAATTTAGTAATGTTCAGTAACTGTTACTTCTTTATAGATTCTTCAGCCACGATGTTCTTATTGTGCCACCTGGGCTTTAGATTTTCAAGTCTCATGATGCTTTACTAATATGATTTGTGATGGTATTGTATTTTCATTTACAGTTTCTCAGACCTATCTTTGGCATATGTAAAGCTAATTCAACAATTGGCGGTATTCAAAGGATATTCTGGTTAGTTCCCATACAACCAAAGAGAGTTAGATGCTGTGAGGCTTTCAAGCCTGTATAAGCCATTTCTTATACAATCTATCTCGCTCAACTGCAGCTGCATTCTATGCTCTCAAGCTTGCTGAAAAGAAATTCCCATCCTCTACAAGTTCACACATACAGCTCCTTAGAATGCAATTACTTCATGAGCGTGCCCTTCATCGGTACAAAGCTGTTCCCTAAAGTTTAGAATCTGTGCTTTGCTTCTATAATCTGATTTCCTTGTGTCTAAAAAATTGTTCGATTAGAGGGCATCTAAAAGTTGCAGAACAGATCTGTGATGAGTTTGGGGTGTTGTCATCTTCTGTTTCTGGAGTTGACATTGAACTAAAGACAGAAGCTAGCCTACGACGTGCCCGCACTCTACTTGCTGCAAAACAGTTTAGCCAGGTTCTCGATTCCTTGCTTGTAATGATTTATCTACCTGGTCTTTCTATTAAGAATTTTGTTCAGGGTGGTACACGAACTCACATAAAAAAAAAAAAGAGATGGATTTCTAATTCTTGATTTCTCTTTCTTGTGCAGGCTGCAACTGTGGCAAATTCTCTTTACTCTACATGCTACAAATACAACATGCAAGTAGAAAATGCAAGCGTTCTTCTACTGCTTGCTGAAATTCATAAAGTAAGTGTCATTTTTAGTTAAGTTAGAACCAAGTAAATACCACAATTTCTCACAGTGGAGCTAACATTTTCCCTACTTCTCCCAGAAATCTGACAATGCAGTCCTTGGGCTTCCATACGCATTAGCAAGCCAATCGTTTTGCAAAACATTCAATTTGGATCTGCTTGAAGCCTCAGCCACACTTATCCTTGCTGAACTGTGGCTGGCTCTTGGACCAAGTCATGCGAGGAGGGCCCTGAGCCTTGTCTACCAAAGCCTCCCGATGATTCTTGGCCATGGTGGCCTTGAGCTGCGTGCACGAGCTCACATAGTTTTAGCGAAGTGCCACTTATTCGATCTGAAATTCTCAGGTATTTATACGTAACGATGTACTCTCTGATCAATGCGGTTTGTACTATGCAAAACATTATGCTCCGCCCTGGACAGCCACTTGAATGGGCTTATTTGCCTGAATGGATGTTCCCCTTTATTTGATCCTATTGTTTATTGCAGTGTCGGAAGACCCTTGTGCTGTTCTGGATCCTCTGAGCCAAGCCACTGAAAACCTGAAAGTCTTGGAGGTGAGCTGTTGTATCCGTTGTGTGCAGTGCTTCTGATACTCATGACTTTATAAAAGCTTCCAACATATCCTTAAACTCGTACTTGATGTTTTGACCCTCGCCTCGGCTTTGAGGCGGGTTTGGGTGATCCATTTCAAATTAATAAATAATAAATAAAAGCTTCTAACTTCTGATAACCTGAACAATGTGTCATTTGCATGCAGTACCATGAGATGGCAGCAGAGGCATACTACCTGAAGGCGATGGCGTATAACCACCTTGGCAGGCTGGACGAGAGGGAGGAAGCCGCCGCTTCTTTCATGGAGCACATCACAGCCCTTGAAAACCCACAGAACGAAGAGGACTCGCTTGCATACTGAGACGCGCAGGAAGCCGATGGAACAGGGCTCTTCAGTGTTGCCGTGCTCGCCTCGTTCGAGCATGAACAAGGCTTGCAGTACAGTTCTAGGATTTGTGGGCAGGAAGGTCCGAGCCATGGGACGTACGCTGTGGAATGTTTCCACATATTATTCAGAGTAATTTAAATGTTGTAAAATCGATGTAAAGAAGCGTGGTGAATGGCAGAAACTGTCAATTTCTGTTGCTTCCGGAAGCGTTTGGCACATGAATGGGATGCAACAGGCAAGCACTTTGACAACCAGTTTGTTCCTAGTACATCATTTGCCTCTCTTCAGAGTTGTGATGACAAAGTGACTATTTTAGGCACATCAGTTAATTACTAAGCTGCTACAGTAAGGAGGAGGAAGAAGAAACACCGTCCATCCAACCACCAAAACCCGCTACCTACTCGCCGTCGTCCTCTACGACCTCCTCGCCGGCGGCGGCGAGCGCGCGGCGGAAGACTTCGACCGGGCAGGGGATGCGGAGCGGGCCCTGGTGGTGGTACCCGTACTCCTGCGCCGCACGGCCGAGGAGCTCCGCGAGCGCCGGCGCGCCCAGCAGCTCGGCGCGCACCACGAACCGCTGCTCCTCCTCCTCGCCCGCCGCGGCGCCGCCCACGTACACCGGCACGTGGCCCTCCGGCACGCCCTTCCTCCCGCTGCCGCTGCCGCTGCCGCGCCGCCTCGACGGGGACGCGCAGGAGTAGTCGCCGACGCGGGAGAGTCGCCGGATCAGCTGCCGCATTATCGGTCGCCTGTGAGTTTCTTTCTGCGAGGTGGTGGGCGTGACCGTGTGGGTGTGGTGATGCTGCTACTTATAGCCAGGCGGCCGTGGTGATCGAACGGGGAGGGTGGTACAAGTGGCCGTACGGATCCAGGTACGACCCTGTACCTTTGTAGGAGTGGTATTTATTTTTTTTAAAAAAATTGTGTGCGTCCGGAAATTCGGTGTGCAGTGGGGCTGGTTGCTTTGCTTTTGGTGCACCTGTGGGGCTGCAGCACTAGCTAAACTACACTGCACTGCACTAGCAGAATTGTTTGGTTCGGTGCACCAACCAGTCGTCCATTGAGCCATTCCGTCTGGCTAGCACTTGTTCATCAATCTTTTCACAGAGGAGCTAGCACGAGCTTGATCGATGCACCAACCAGTTCATGTTGATCATAATTTAGGAGACATGCATGAAGGAATCATTTTTCCTGACTACAACTCTAGGCAACAGACAACAGAAGAACAACGAAATGTACTTACTAATCGTAAGATGATCCAAAAGCATGTGACAGCCTACTGCTTGTTGATGCTGAGCTTTGAACTGAAACTGCTTATGCACATATGATATGCTCCTAATTATCCAGATCTTGTATGATTAAGGTCGATTTAAGAAGGATGATGGTTAATTAATCGTGTGTGATTATGTGTACATAGGCATCGATTGATCGGTGGTCTCCATCAAATTACAACGATCAATTTTTAGGAGACCTGAAGGAATCAGTTTCCCTGACTAGGCAACTGACAACAGAGACGTGTCTCTCAACCTGCATGCATATCGACGTGACCCAACCAACAAACATTAGGCGAAAATCTCGATCATAGGCGAAAACATTAAGATAAGAACAGCTAGAGATCTTGCCGTTGACATTAACGGATCTCGTTTGTCTCTCTTGTTGGTTGCATGCTGAAGTTTCTACTTAACTCGATCCATTGGTATGCATGCGTGGCGTTGTAAATCAGTCGTTTGCTAGATCGAGTGTAATTAATTTCAGAATTCTTCTAGCTTTAGACGTACTTAACAATTATTAACTTCTTTTGATGCGACCCGCACCGGGCATGGGCCTTCTTCCCTTCCAACCATGATTTTGAGCTCTACCTTGACGACTTTCTCTTTTTTTTAAAAAAAAAGGGAGAAAAGAAGGTGAGTTTGAGTGTGATCGCTTACGTAGCAAGCAGTAGCCGATCGACGCAATGAGCTGCATGCACATGCGTTGTTGCCTTGTTGGGAAGGTAAAGGTGAAGAACAATAGAGCCGTACACGCATCTGCTGATTGATCAGCACCACAAGGAGTAGCAAGGCTCCACTTGTTGATCAGCATATACAAAGAAAAAGTAGTGGACAGTGGAGATGATAGTGCTTCCATTTTATTGGTGCGTACAAGCAAGTTGTACCACATATATATACGTACGGTGCTGTTGTGCTTTTGGTTTTGGTCGGTGGTGGTACGCCCATGTGTACGGCACTCAAATCACCAATATGGAATTTGGTCAGCGCGCAACAACAACACACATATATGTCGCCTTATATTTCTGCCTAGCTGTGGCGCGCCAACAACTCTGTTGACACACTCCAACAAATAAAGCAAACAAACGTTTCGGCAGCAGCCACGCAAATTCACTTGTTACGCCACAATACTGAGGCAGGTTTTGCCTATATAGTATTTCAGTTATGGCAATGGTTCTGACTTCTGAGTAGTATGTACAAGCTCGTGCTCAAGAAAAATTTCTGCTTTCCATTTATTATATCTCATCTCATCTTATTGATGAAAATATATCGATCAAACAAATAAACAGAAAAACGAACATCATAACACTTGACGATCTACTACTCCAGCTATATAGGAGTATGAACTATCTGGACTCGCACTCCATGTCAGCGACCACCTCTCTGAATCGGCTGTCGTCGCATGGTACCCTCAGCACGCCCTGCCGGCTGTACCCGAACCGCTGCGCGGCCATCTCAAGCAGCGCCGCGACGGGCGGTTCCTTCAGCGATCGAGCTGACACGCACCAGGACCCTGCAGGTCTCGGTCTCCTCGGTTGCTTCTCCGAGGAGCGCCATCGGGATTCGGGACGAACCCTCGGGGGATCCTCTGCCTACTAGTAGTCCAGTGCTACTCACACGAACGTAGCACGGTGCCGGGCAAGAAGCGCCAGATGACACGACGACCTTTGCTCCACACGGCCATGTATGTATATATAGGCCATAGGCGATGGAAGGTTTCTGGTTCTGCAGGGGAGATGATACGGGGATCTTTGTTGTGATCAGTTCTTCTTGATCAGCGGAAATGTGAGGAGCAGCACAAGGATCGACGTTGCTGCGATGGTTGACAATATATATAGTGTGTCAGCTAAGCTGCAAAGGCACAAGCTATAGCCTAGACTCCGTACTCCAGATACAACCATGCATAGTTTGTTCAGTTGGAGTATTTCTACTACCTACGTTCTAAAATATAAAGTATTTCTAGATTTAAATAAAATCAAATTATTTTAACTTTTATTAATAATATATAAAAAATTACATAATTTTTAATATAAAAAATATTTTTTATAAAAATTTATTTTATGATAAATCTAAAATATATAATTTTTTATATAATAAAACATTATTAATAATTAAAGTGATACAAATTTGACTTTAACTAAATTTAAAAATTTTTATATTTAAAAACGGCGGGAATAAAACGGAGAGATTACACGTCATGCATGCGTCCTGCCGCTGACTGGCATGCAGTCAGTGAAGGGAGGCAGCTTGCATGAGGCGTTCGTTAACTCAGGTTCACACGCGCACCGTACCGTACCTGCAGGCGCCAAGAAAGTTAAGTACGTACGTAACCCGTACTCTCTATTTGTTGATCCCGTGTCTGGACTTGACCTTGGTGTCGACTTTGCTCTTGGGACAGGAACGGTTGATGATCAAAGAAGCTGTTATTACCGATTTACAAATTTTCTTCATGCCTGTTGACCCGCCCACGCAGCAAGACCAAGTCAGTTAGACCATGACACGTGGTATAATAACCTCTCTTCTCCTCCCTTTCACCTCGTCGTTATCAAACATATCAACATCAACGACAAGCTCTAGCTTATTTTGCTAATTATATTTCTATCTTGTCACCCTGTGCACGTAGCGTATTGGATCAGGATGTGCCTGTTCCTCTGCCATAGCTTCACAAATCTCTTGCTTGAAAGGTCGCATGCATGCCTATATAAGGACATACCCAACCATCTGCTAATGCCCAAGCTCGATCGCACAGCTCGGACACTTGTACACAGTAGCAAGCCATACCATTCAAAGCTGTTATAACTAACAAAGCAATTTCCTCATCGATCGTCGTTGACAAAATTTTAGACATGGCGATGTGGAGATCCAGGAGCCAGATGGGTGCCAATGCCGCCACCGCCGCGTGGTACATCTCCGGCGACGCCAAGAAGGTCCCGAAAGGGTACGTTCCGATGGTGCTCGTCGACGACAGGGAGAAAGACGGCGACGACCAGGGACAGAGGATCCTGGTGCACGTCCAGATGTTGAGGGAGCCGTGCATGGCGGCGTTGTTGGAGATGGCCGCGCAGCAGTTCGGGCTCGACCAGCGCGGCGTGCTGAGGATTCCCTGCAGTGTCATCCGTTTCGAGCAGGTGATGATCAAGGGAACGGAGATGTTGGAAGAAGCTGCGAGATAGATAAGGCTGACTGACATGCCGAGACAGAGCCTTAAGTATTTTTTTGTTGTCTCGTTCAGGAGAATTTTTACCTTTTTTATTTTAATGCATAGAAGTGTCTGTCATTTTAGGTGCATAGGTCAATTCAAAATTTTTTTTTGCATTGTTCAGTATGTTGTATATCACATTTATTGTTAAAATCAATCACGAATGAAAAAATAATACTAGCCAAAAACTCACTGGAAAGCTCCTAAAACTAGGGATCCCCCCCCCCCCCTTCCTTTTCTATTGTGGGAGTGCTACAGGAATGCGATACAAATTTTGCTTCGAAAAAATGGCGACCATAAAGGACGCACAAGCTGGAGGAGGAAACTCAGCGATGGACCAATGAAATAGGCCGGCCCTGAACTTATGAGGTCGTAAGATTTGGTCACGTTTACAGCTTCTGTTGTGCTGCACAATCACGAATTCCACCTCGAGTCATGTGACAACTTGCACTCACTAATTCCAATTGATAATACATCTCCAAGTTATTCTGACATACAAAATTGCTGAGCACAAGGCTCGCTCCGTCCGATCGGAATAACTCAGCAGCAGCACAAAAACATGTTACTACATCAGTAGCAGCACAAGGTTATATTCTGGCTCATGAATATGTGGTTTCAATACATGCTATACTACATTTAATTGGTTCTCTTCAGGTCCTCGATTCTATTCTTCGACCTCATCTGGTGACAGGCAACTCCATTGGCATTTCAAGGTGTTTTTCTTCCTGCAACGATGATGGTGTAAATGGTTTCAAAGGATTTGAAAGCGACAAGAAAATATGCTCATTTGACTTGGATCTTACATCTAGGTTGCAGGGTTTTAGAAACCGTTCAAATCTGGCCGATTTTCACGATTTTCAGTGAAATCGGTCTGGTCCGGTATACGTAGGCGACCAGTTCTCGGTGGATAACCGAACCTACCACTGAACCACAACAGCCTAGCCGGCCGGTTTCCCTGGCTAGCCGGCACCCGGCTTGGTTGACGCTCTTCTGACATGGATGCATAATATCGTGTGAATGAAGCATTTCCTTTGTTCTTCTCATCCTGAATTCAAGGAGAAGTTTTTAGCAACCTCTAGGAGGCGGGAGCAACTATCAAGCCTGCATGCGAAGCGATTGACTACAAGGTATAACGTCACGCCAACTGAAGAAAGATTGACTACAAGGTATAACGTCACGCCAACTGAAGAAACTGTACCTGAAGGAAGCTTTCAACTGATGCCTTATCATTTGGTGAAAAAGAGACCACCTCCCTTTTCCTCTGTATATAATCCTTGTTCTCGTTCACCTGCAGTTCCAATAAATTTATTTAAAGAACCATCAGGTTGCCACCTGATGTAACTGAAGCAAGGACCCTGTGCACTTCACTGATATAGAAAATGGATCTACTCATCTGTGAAGTCAAATAAAAACAGCAAGAAAGCATGCTTCCAATGAACAAATATACATTCAATAGCATGAATGAAAATTCAAGGTTGCAGGCCAACGTGTACATGCTATTGCAGAGTATCAAAGTAAGGTTGCTCGTCAGAGGATGCTGATATATCCAGAAAGAATTGTAGGATGTGTATATCACCTGGTCTATCAGACGTTTGATAGGGCGGCGAAGCGATTCGAGAGCTGTCTGCTCATGTAGGTTTTTTAAGAGGATAAGAGGAATTGTGGCTACTTCTGGGAAAGAAACATGGTAGCTCCACTGTGCAAAATGTGCTGACAGAACCCAAATCGCTGAAAGAATGCACTCCTCATGGAAATCCCTTGATTTAAGAAGGCTTTTGGGCACCTTATAGCAAGGAAAACAATTAATCATTCAATATGTTCCAAGGATAAACAAACGTCACCTTACTTGTTCAGCTGCAGCATATGTTTAGATAGAAGCATCGAAAGATAAGAGTAGCCACTTAATAGATCAGTGACAGAACATAATGCTGACAGCATAACAGGCATGAAAGAATAGAATTTTAATCGTTACCAATGTCAAGATTGCTACTACAGAAATGGCATACCTTCAACAGTGAAAAAAAGTTGACCTTTCTTGTTTGTGCTTGTTCATTCTGAGAGATCTCTCTAAATTCTAAGCAGTTCAATAGCAATGATGGAACCGGAATGAAGGTCTGACTGCATGTGGAAAGCTCATTCAGCATCTGCGCAAGCTTCAGTCTCAACAATAAGTATCGCGTGCCAGGGAATAAGTGAGCCACTCCTCTTACAACTTGGAGAACTTGCAATAACAATGGGTGAAGATTGTAATCCTTGTAATTACAACATAAAAATCTAACCCATAGGTTAAGGCAATTAATATATTGCCAATTATCTATCTTCCTGAGGTCTTCCTGCAGCCACAAGCAAGAAAAAACATCTGTTCATGTAAAGTACATAAAAACGAAAAAAAAACATCGTCATAAGGACCTTTGTTGTTTCTAATCACAGCTGAAGATAACAGGCAGGCCAAAAAATATGTTAAGACTCAACAACAGCCGAACTGAGCAAGGAAAAAAATTGTCAACATGTTGCGGTTTGTGAACCGAACATCATTCTGTAAATGTATAAAAGGGGGGATTTTGTAACCTCTTCAATTGATAATGTCTCACTTTTTTTGGTTAACTTTAGAACATGTACTAAACCAGTTATCTAGACACACATTAAGGAGTTCTTATGCATGGCATCCAGATTAATCCCCTATGAGCATTAAAAAGACCTCATGCAGGTCTAGAAAACCTGAACCCATGCCCCACCCTTACACAGCAGCACCGTAGCCTGTGTGAAAACAACTTGAGTCGGGCCTTAGACCTGTGCTTTGGCATGGAACACATGAGGGGATTTTTTAACCCCAAACTGAAATTCTTGATAAATGATATGATAGGAATTTCATACCCATGGTTTTAAGTTGAACAAAGTGCATTCACACATTAAGGTATAAGGACTAATATGTACCTTTTCCTTAGTTTTAGAAGCCAGTCTCAGAATAGCATTCAATTGCCCCACAGACCTTACTACTCTGTCAAAAGATTTTTGAACATCCAGAGAATAAAGCTCGACCAGGCAGTTTGTTAGAAAATCAATATGCTTTGTGTTTGTATCATTCACAAGTTTGGTGCTGGCAAGGTATGAATTATAGGCTCCAGTCAAGCAGAGATCCAAACAGTCAGGTAACATCGAGCATACTTCTCGAATCAGAAGAAATGAACATAGAGACAAGCTCTGATCACCACTTGTCCATAAGCGAATTAAGATCTGCAGTGTTTGACGGTAGAAATTAATATGGATACTAATAAAAAAATAAATAATGGACATGCTAAAGCAATGGTTGCTCAATGTGAATTTTCAAACTCAAGCATAACAAATTCAAGGCTCATTATTTATGAAGTTCCATTTCAAACTGATACAACATAACCATTGAGGGGTATAATTATTCAAAGAGATTTCAAAGAATCACAACAAATAATTACCACTTCATGGTTTTTATCTACACATTTAGGGAACCTAGCATATAAAAAATGATTCTCACAATCATCAGTCATGATTCATCGCTCGACTAGGTTTTAGACATAACCTTCTTCATTCAATACAAAAAAATGCATAAAAAAAAACCAAACACTAGCAACAAGCAACATCGAACTTGCAACAGACAACAGTACCTTGAGCAGCCTGGTAGATATTGATGGATATGAACAAAAAAGAGCCACCGATGCCCTCAGCCGAGTCAAAACAAAAGTAAGTATTTTGTTATCTGTAAGTTGATTAAGCAGACCAACAGAATTCTGTAAGTAAGATTTTATGAGAGGATTAACGGCTTGCCATTTCTTTGAATTTCTCAGGTTCATAACTTTCCCTTTGTTAAGATCGTCTGAAACTTCCAAAAGAGCACGGAAAATGTTGTCTGATTCAGAAAGGACAAATGTAATTATCTGATGAAATACTCTGGTATTTTGTAATCTCTGCATTGAAGGACTATCAGAGTGAACACCAAATTGACATGCATCCCGAAAAGCATTTAGTAGGTTACGTAGAGCAGGTGATTTAGGCTCCTTTGCAACTAACTGGCACCATTCACTTATAGTCTTGCTTGTAAGGATCTTAGCATTTGGTAGATTTCTATCAGCAGAGTCGTCGTTATCATCCATTGAATCCATCCCATCTTCTTCATCTGATTCCTGTTGAAGATTCAAAAGCAGTCATAACAAGAAAAAAACATAATTGTCAGAGTAAGCATAGAATGCACACAGAAAGCTGAAAATTGGTAAAAATGTATATGCATTTCAGTAGTAAAAGCAAGAGAAACTGACACTTATTTCTTTACTTCTGGAGCTCTCCAACTCCGATTTCCATTTCTCAAGAAAGTTTGCAAACTCAGGATCCTACAAATATAATGAGCAGTCAAAATCCACACTGGAATGAAAACAAACGTATATTAAAACTCATGGTGACTAGAAAATGTAACTGATGTAAAGGTATGCACATATTGTGCTCATGGATGGCAGCCATGGCTCTTATATAACTTCTGGTTTAGTTGAAATAGATAAACTGGAAGCATCTACATGACGTGCCATAAAAATACTACTGGAGTTTTTTTTTTTTTTGGCGATAAAATACCATTGGAGTTAGTACATAATTCCCTAACTGATTCAAAATAACAGCAGTCACAAATTGACTGAGTAGAGAAGTTATGTAACTGTCTGTACTTTCAAGTGTCACATTAACAGGACAGGTAGTTTGGGTACAATTGATCTAATCTAAAAATTAGCCAGATCAATCAACTGGGGAGAACTGTACAGTTTTCATGACTATGGTACAGACAACTATTAGTCACAAAAGATTTCAAGTATTTCCCTCCTAACTCACTTTCTTCCAGTCCCCTGGTATCACTTGCAGGATGAATACTGAATAGTGAAAACCAGTGAGTAAAGCGCATCATATGTGTATTTATGTCTGAGCAACTAATGTTCTAACTTGTTTCTGCAAGTAAAACTGTAGCCTAACTATAGAGCTTCAAGAAAGAACAATATACAATGAAGCAGACAAGCCTGAAAATTGTAGCAAAGAAGAGTACAATGTAAAATAGGCTTGGTCAGGTATGTTGGTGAAATGGAGTTTCACCTTATCCAGCAACTTATTCAATTTTTTCTTTTGTTTTCTGATATCCAGGTTCATCTCAGCATTCTGTTTGTCCAAATCATCTTGCACGACATGATCTGCACAATGTGTTATATTTTAGAAACCAGCAGTCTAGAACAGTCCCGATTCAAAAGGCATTACAGCAGTGAAACTAACCTCCGTCATCACCATCCTCACTGTCGGAATAGTATGGACACTCAGGATCCTGCATGTCATCATTGATATAATGAGCTATAACTGCATGTGCTGCCAGTATTCATACAGAGAATCATGTAAACAATTCAAGCAGTACCACAAACAATGGAAAATCAGATGATGTTGCAGCGGCAAAAGGTGATATATGAGAGTTTTAGTGTGCCACCACATGAGGGCACCATAATTCATAAATGAAGTTCGCTTGTGAATAACAGCCTCTGTAGAGGACATGCAAACAAACCTCTGGAAGATATTCTGGATCACTGTCAGATAGCTCAGTGTCTATATCAGCCTCATCCTCTGGAAACTCCAGGCCATTAGTCAAAGTAACATCAGTGACCTCCCTAAAAGAAAAGCACTTTGAGCATAGTAATATAATAAAGTTAGAAGAATCTGCTTCACAAGTCAGTCCAATTCATTTTCCTTGTTAGTAAGCAATGTCCATAGGTGATGGGTAAGCAAATTTCCATTTTTTAATGAGGAGAGCCCGAGTCAAAAAATCATTCCATGTAGCATTCATATTAATAACCGACAAAGTATTCACACTGGATTGAAGCAATAATTCTCAGGCCCGACAAGCCAAACCAAGCAGAGCATAGCAGCAAGAGCACTTACATGTTGGCATCCTCCGGCCGCGGCAGCACCTCATCGCCATCATCTCCTGGGCGCCCCTCCTCCCGGCAGCTGCCACCTGAAAAAAAAAAACGCGACCAGCAATCAGACCACGCGAAGGCAACCAAACAGTCGATGGGAGGCGAGAAGAGGAGGGCACCGAACCTCTGCGCGGGCGTCGGTTGTTGAACTGGTTGCGGATCTTGCGGTTGCGCTTGGCGGTGGTCTGTAGGTGCTTCCGCGCGAACTTGCGCGCCTTCTTCCCCAGCTTCTTCGCCATCTCACTCTCCTCGGCGACGGGCGGAAGCGGCGGCGGGGTTTAGGGTTTGGTTGGATGTCCCCTTCTACTCTTCTTGGCGGGGATGGAGAGGTCTGAATTGTGCTGGACGGTTAATTCCACGTCAGCGAGGGTTCTCACCAGCCAGGCGGGCCGGATGGCACATGGGCCATTTCGAATAAATGAGCGGCCCGTTAATAGCCCAGGATGACCTCGGCAGACGGTTCCTCACTTCTCGCCTCGCTCCGTCAGCCGGCCCAAACTGGCCCCTCGTCGATCTCGTCGTCAAGAAACTGACCCCGGCGTCGCCACTCGCCACCGTCCAGGAGGGGCCCAGCCGTCACCAGTTCCACCAGCATTCGCCGCTGCCGCGGCGGCCCCGCCTGCGCAGGACCAAACGCACGAGGCCGTCACAGTTCAGAATCCAGTGGTCCGCTCTAAAGGCGCGCGGCCTTTAGCATTCGGCCGGAGCTCCTCGCGGTGGCGCTCGCGCAGCTGGTGATCTGGAGCAAATGGTGGTCGCGGCGGCCATCGTCGCATCGGTGGCTCTATTCGGAATCGATTCCGTCAGGTCGGCCCCCTCAATTTCACAAAGAAATGCTCAAATAGTGGGCTTGCAGAGTACACGGTCTTCCAAATTCTGAGTGAAATTTTTATTTTTTCTGTTATAATTGAGTAACATTGCAGCAAGTCCTTGGGAACACATTTATTCATCCCTTAGTTGGCCCTGTGTAAGTATATCAATAGTCAAGTTCAAGACTTGTTTAGCCCCTGGTAAACGTCCTTCATTGTTGGTCGTCCTTGAGGAGAAGCTTGCAAACAAGCCAGTGCTACTTGAGCTAGTACAGTCACATTGTCCTCCTCTATTTTTGTTGGTTGGGGAGGCCGTTGGTCGAGAAATTCCTTGACTATTATATGCTCCTCTAAGTGAGACTGAAGTAGGTCTCCTGGATGCTTGCCCAATAGCACCTCCAGCACAACCACACCAAAGCTATAAACATCACATTTCTCTGTCACCACAGATGTGTACGACATCTCTGTTCCAGATAAATGAGAGCATTAGGCTTATTTGCTTTCGGGAAAAAAAAAGTAACAACATGTAGTGTTTGACAGGCATACGAGACAGACAAAAGTACTTGACATACCTGGAGCTATGTAACCGTATGTTCCTGCTAGGGCACTCCAGTTTGATGAATCAGGCTTTAGAATTCTTGCTGTGCCAAAATCTGAAACGTGTGCCTTGAGATTCCTGTCAAGCAATATATTATTGCTTGTTATGTCTCGATGTATTATTGGTGGGCTGCAGTCATGGTGCAAATACAGTATAGCATGAGCCACGTCCTTTACAAGAGCAATTCTTGTTTTCCAATCCATCTCCTTGGCTAGTTCCTCATGTTTTAACGCAGCACAAAGGCTTCCCCTCTCCATATAATCATATACAAGAAGTGTGGGTGGGAACAAAACCCATATAACTTGACAATGCTTCGTTGTCGAATTTTTACTAAGATTTCAATTTCATCACAAAGTCTTCTTTCATTATCAATCTCCTCTTCCGTTGGATGAAGCTTCTTCACAGCCACTTGTTGTCCATCTTGGAGTTGTGCTTTGTACACGGAGCCATTTCCTCCCACTCCAATGATGTACTTGTCGCTGAAGTTTTCAGTTGCTCTGACAATGTCCTCAAATGCTAGTTTCCCATCAAAGTTCCATACAGAGAATACTTCTCTTATTTCAGTAGTAGTGACCCTTTCTTGCTGCCTCCCCTTTTTGTAGAAAAACATAGCAGCACCAACAATTGTAAGTGCAATAACTGCACCCACTGGAACAAGAACTGCAATCAACAGAGAATGGGATTTTTCTCTCCCCTTCTGATGAACTGGCGTTGCAGGGCATAGTGGAAGAATGCCTGTGAGATTGCCGCACAGACCTTTATTATGGAAAAACCAGTTTATTGATAAATTTTGCAGATGAAGCCCTGTTGGCAGTGGTCCTTCCAAGTTGTTGTACGAGACATCTAGGCTTCTCAGACTCACCATACTTGCAAAAATGGGTGGTATACCTCCCTCGAATTGGTTGTGAGAGAGATTTAAAGATTCTAACATTGCTAAGTTCCCAAGCTGCGGTGGCAATCTACCACTAAGCTTGTTACTGCTGACATCCAAAATAATTTGTAGATTCATCAAATTTCCTATTGCACCTGGCAAGCTTCCAGTCAAGCTATTCTTGTTCAGGTACAAGGACAGTAGCTTGTTACATCTTCCTAGCTCCTTTGGTATTTTCCCACTGAAGTTGTTCAAACCCAAGTGAAGTAACTGCAGGTTATTTAGCTGACCAAACTGAGAAGGTAGCGGCCCTGACAGTTGGTTGTTTCCTAAATGGAGTGTGTAAAGGTTCGTTAACTTGCCAATTTCAGGTGTTATCTCACCAGTGAGAAGATTGGAGTAGAGCTTAAGCGATTCCAAGTTCGTCAGTTTCGACAGTTCAGGTGGTATTCTTCCGGTGATCATATTTTCCCCTGCGTTGAACATGATCATGTTGGTGGATGCTGCCCAGTTTGGGCTGAGCTCCCCATGAAGGTTGTTTGATCTCAAGTTTGCTTTAATAAGTTGTGGATAGACACCAAAATGTTGAGATATGTCACCCGTGAATTTGTTGAAACTGATATCAATGTGCGTCAAGCTGTTACATGTCCTTAAGCTTGCAGGAACAGGGCCAGTTAAGTTGTTCATGCCGACAACAAACATCTGAAGCCGTCCTCCCTTGCACACGTCAGAAGGGAAAGATCCTGAGATTGAATTGTTCCCTATGCTGAACTTGACCATACCTGTTAGATTTGCAAATTCTCGAGGAAGAGGCCCTGACAGCTGATTATCAAACAAGCTCAAGTTTCTCATGTTTGTCAGATTCCCAAAAGTCGCTGGTATTGATCCTGAAATTGTGTTACCGTCCAGATACAGGATAACGATATTGATGAGATTGCCCATCTCATTGGGCATGGCACCAGCAATCTGATTGTCATAAAGTTCTAAAATGTTCAGCTGGTCAAGGTTCCCTATCGTTTGAGGAATGGAACCAGCAATTTGGTTGGTGTACAAGCTTAGCAGGTTGAGTTTGGTAAGATTTCCTATGTTTGTAGGAATAGAACCGGCTATCTTGTTATTGGAGAGAATCAGAGTGTTCAATTCTGTAAGGTTTCCTATACTCTGAGGAATGGATCCTTCCATGATATTGCTAGAGAAACCCAAGTATGTTAGCCCTGTAAGTTCTCCTAAGCTCGAGGGAATCGAGCCACTCAGAAGGTTTTCTGACAAATCTAAAACTGCCAAATTAGATAGCATCCTTATCTCCTGGGGTATGGGGCCAGTGAGATTGTTGGTGTAGAGGTAAGCTGTGTTTAACATGGTGAGGTTGGCCAAGGAGACAGGGATGCTACCACTCAGATGATTGGCAGCGAGCTCAAGGTCCTCGAGGTTCCGAAGACTGCCAAGCTCTGGAGGTATAGGCCCTGACAGTTGGTTGCCATACAAGTGCAGGATTTGTAGCTGGGTCAGGTTACCGAAGCTGGCAGGTATGGTTCCAGTGAGGGAGTTCTTGCTCAGCTGCAGAGCCTGTAGCCTGACGAGCCGTCCTAGCTCGCGCGGGATGCCTCCCGAGAGCATGTTTTGGTGAACGGTGAGGACGTTGAGCATGGTCAGGTTACCTAAGGATGCCGGGATGCGGCCGGTGAAGTTGTTGTAGAGGAGGCCTAGCTGGGTGAGTCTCCTCAGGTTGCCAACCTCGGACGGTATCTCGCCGTCAAGCCAGTTCCTGGAGAGGTCGAGGAAGGACAGCCGGGACAGGGAGCCGATGGCGGCAGGGACCGGGCCGCGCAGGCTGTTGTTGCTGAGGTCGACGGTGGCGAGGAACGGCAGCGCTGAGAAGTTGAGGCCGTCGAGACGGCCGTCGAGGCCGGCGCCGGGCAGAGCGACGCCGGACACAGCACGGCTGAGCCGCACGCGGCGGCAGGTGATGCCTGCCCAGCTGCATGGGTCTGAGCGGTTGCTCCAGGAGCGCAGCGCCCCCGAGTTGGACAGGCTGGACCTCCAGCGGAGGAGGGCCAGCCCTTGCGAGCTCGGCAGTGACTCGCCGCCACCGCCACCATCTGCTTGATGCGGGGAGGTGATGCATGGCAGGAGGATGAACAGAAGCGCTGAACAGGCACAGCTGCTGGTGCTCCTGCACGGCTTAGCCATTGGTGGCCACGGAGCTGCAAATTGAAGTCTGCCGGCCGGTCCAGTTCCAGTTCCTATCATATAGTAGCACCGTCGCCAGTTAACTGCATGCACTCCTGGCAGTCGCCTCGTGCGTCCTGCTCTTTGTCGAAGTCAAACAAGTCAGATTATTGTTCGTAATGTTCACACTGCTGATGGACCAACGTTGTCCAGGTCTAAACAACCCCCCCCCCCCCCCACCCACGTCTACTCCATACATTATTCTAGCTTCCTTTATTTATTTATTTTTCAAATTACTTGTCATTGTCCTTCGCAGTTCATCTTTCTCGTATAATGAGAAGAGATAAATAAATTAGAACCTTGCTAATACTAGAATGAGAAGAGATAAGCTTTATCCCTGAAAGAGAATGGAGAATTGATAAACAGAGCCTGGAGATTGCAGGCATACAAAGCATTGTTTTCACTATACCCTGTATCAGCTGCTGGACAACAGTTGAGATGCATAAGGATGTAGGAGTAATCCTGATCTTAGGACACGCTTGTTTTGTTGTCACCTTCAAAAGTGCAGGCTACAGCCGGTAACAAAATCTCTTGTGGTTCCCATCTGCCGTTGCCAAATGGTGCATATTTGTCGGACTACAACCATTAGATGGAGTTTTCGAAGGTGAGGGTAATTAGGAACCATTGGATATGTAACAAGTTATTTTTCGGGTACAATTAGTTGTGTAGATTTACGTATAGACATGACTCTTGGGGAGTTTTTCTTGGGCGATCCTAGTGGTTTTACATTGTTGTATTATAGGGGTAGGATCACAAGAGCAGTCTTTCCGAAATACCCCTACGTTAATGCTCTCGTCTATTCCTCTATCTCTCCCCCTTTGGTTATCACATATGGAGGCCAGCCACTAGCTTGCCTGCCGTGGGCATAGATGAGTGGCAGGAGAGTGAAGAGATTGCTATGCCGGTGCTTTGTTGGTTCTGCTGCTAAAAGAACAAATATTATGGGATGGAGAGAGTCTGATATTTTAGTTTGCAATGAATTTAATAACATCATTTATTTTATCTATTAAATATTATGTTTTTCTAAATTGATAGTCAAAGTAGAAATTGTTTGAATTTGACTAAATCTAGATATGCTTGTATTTGTGGAGGGGGTAATATGTTTGCATCACCGTGTTAAATATTTTGTTCTTTCTGCCCTACGTGTCTAATTGAGAAAATATCAAAATAGGGAGGGATTTTCCTTGGCGACCTTTTCGTAAATAGCTTCAAATTCATTATGATGTTATAGGATCACTCAATTTATGTGAAATTAATGCTTTTTTTCAAGAACGTTTCATTCATGTTTTTTTAAAGAAAACAAACCACATACTCTCCCCGTTTTTAAATTGATGTCGCCGTTGATTTTTAGTCTCAACTTTGACCTTTCGTCTTATTTAAAAAATTAGATCAAATATGTAAAATTATAAGTTGTGATTCAAATAACTATAATGATTAAAAAAATAATAACAAAATATATAATTTTTATCAAAATTTTTTGAATAAAATGAACGGTCAGAGTTGAAATTAAAAGTAAACGGCGATATTAATTTAAAAACGGAGGGAGTAGTTTATTGAAAAGCATAGAGATTTGGTAGGGTTGATTTATTTATTATTAGGCAAATTATACTTACATAATCTATGGCGTCATGACTGATGACCTTTCAGTATCCGGGTCTTTGGTATGGCTTTCCGTCAACATTGCTTCCTCTCCTCTTACTCGGTCGTCATCCTTGACTATGTGTCCAGGCAGCAAAAGTCGCTGTAAAACACGGTGTCCATGGTTCTTTCTGCTCAAAGCCCCCTAGAACTTAGGATCTCCTCTCTTCCCAGAAGAACTTACCATGGCGGATGCAATCATCTCCGCCGTTGTCGGCGAAGCCATCAGCAGGGTGATTTCACTTGTCACAGGGAATTTCACTCAGAAGCAGAGCACGGAAGCCAAGCTGCAAAGGATATGCCACTTGCTGATCAGGATCCACAGCGTGGTGGAGGAGGCCAAAGGGCACCAGATCGAAAACCAGGGCGTTCTTCAGTGGCTCTCTGAGCTCATCGACAGCGAGTATGAGGGCCGCTACTTGCTTGACACCATAGGGTGCGGCGAGCATGAGCTCGAAGACGACAAGAAAGCGGTATCTCTTCCTCATGCTTCCTCTTTGTCCCTGTTGAATCCGGCAAAGCGTATGCGTGTTGCGGCTAATGCCGCCGTGAAGAGCGTGATGTCTTGCCGTGCTCACAGTGACGATGAAATTGACAGAGTGCTACAGAGGTCGCACGGGGTGTCTCGTGGCCTCACGGAGCTCATCATGCTGCTTCAAGGGTACCCGACAATCCGTCGGCCTCTGGCTACAAACATCTTCCTCGAAGGGCAGATGTTCGGTCGACACGTCGAGAGAGAAAAGATCATCAACTTCCTTCTGCGCGACTGTGGAAGTAACTCGACAGGGCAACTGGGCGTGCTACCGATTGTTGGTGACATTGGAGTCGGGAAGAAAACCCTGGTGCAGCATGCCTGCGGCGACCCAAGGGTGCGCAGCCACTTCCCTGTTATGTTGTTCAATTTCTCGTGTACCTATGCGATCGCAACGAGTGAATCCACCGTTGTCCTACAGTCAAAACATGTCATCGGAGAGGGTGGAATAGACATGAAAGACCCATTGCAGTTGATAAAGAGAGGTTTCGGCAACAAGAGGTTCCTGATGGTATTCGAGGACGTCGACATGTGCAAGAAGCAGATGTTGGAAGAGCTGTTGCCAAGCCTGAGGTGTGGCGCGAAGGGGACCAAGATAATTTTCACAACCAACAACAGGCGCTTTGTGAGCATGGGAACGGTTGAGCCCATCAAACTCAAGGTGTTGCCCCAGCCAGAGTACTGGTTTTTCTTCAAGGCGCACGCGTTTGCAGGCAGAGATGTTGAGGAGAACCCGAGTCTCACAGCGGCAGGCAAAGCGATCGCAAGGAAGCTAAACGGGTCATTCTTCGGCGCAAAGATCGTCGGAGAATTCATCAGGGATCACCCGGATCCCACGTTTTGGTGTAAGGTCCTGCGGAGCAACGTTGGGGGTCTGTCTTTGCTGGGTGATGGCATTTCTAAGGACCGGTATTCCTCTCAGAAAGAACTGTTCAGGATGTCCAGGTTCCAGGGTCTGCGGGAGCCTCTCGACAGGGGTGCTGCCTGGATGGAAGATGACGTCGTCTTTGCAAGAATATTATTGGTCAAGTCAGTGTTACCGTTCTATAACCAGCGTTTCATAGCTTCCTGCACAGTATGACTCAAAAGAGCTCTCTGTGGTTTAGTTTATTAACGTTGTGGGATCATCTCTAATAAACTTAATAAGAAATTAAGGCCCTTATGTGATCCCACTCTGTTTCCTTCTTTACTAATGTGCTCTTAAATTAGATAGTAGTATCAACTTTGTCTGTCCTTTAGTTTCATTTTGTTGTCTAGTTTCTCTATGGCACCTCTTCGTTGATCTTGACCTCTGAGTCCTAATGCTCACATGCTTGGAAAAGGCATAGTCACCAAAATGAGCAGGACATCTAACAGTTTGGACAAAGAACGATTAAAGTTGGAGAGTTCGAATTAGCTTGGGTGAGGAACGAACATCTCTAGTCAAGCTGACCATTCGCTCATCAGTACTACCAGGGGCAGAGGTTGAAAGTATTCAGAAAAAAAAAAAAGGTTTTGTTACATGCACTTTCAAAATCGAAGTACTGAAAACTGTACTGATTTACAGAGAAAAAAAATATTGGGCTGGACATATTTTTGCAGAAGAGGCTTCTCCATGAGTTCTTTACCTTCAGCCAAATTTGATTTGCAAACCACTTCATCCTGCAGTTTTTGAGTCAAGTGAACCGTTTCCTACTAGCATACTACCTTATAAAAGTGGGTTGCTGTCTGTCCACATACGCAGTTTGCAGAATGCAGGGTTAGCTTGTAAGCCATCCAACCATAAATATACACAAGAAATACAGCCGCGGCATTGCCGCGCTTTCCTTTGCCATCGATTGGATGACCCTTGTGCAGATAAGATAATTTGTTAGGTTTCTAATTGAGAAAAAAAAGTTAAATGCAGATTATGGAATAAATCGCTTCTCTCATGCCATATTTTGCTATTAATATGTATAATTAAAAGGTTAAATTTATGCATTTATTATCGAGACACTGGCCATTTGATGAGTGCCAAAGTGAAAAGCTCTAACATGAATGAGTGCTTATATTAAATCGAATATGCATATGAAGTAAATCTCAAGTATAACACAACAATTTTATTGTTGATTGAAATGTGTTTCTAACTGAAGCAAATAACAGTGAATACAAAAAAAAAATGAAGGACACCCTCGTAACAATAATTATCTTACATCATATCATATTTATTTGGTGTAGCAAAATTGTTGTGTTATAAATATTTTGAATCATTTCCATTTATTCAAAAATATAAAGGAACACCTAGCACCTACTATCTACTCTCACCGGTTATAAAATACTGACCCTGTTGACTTCTAACTTTGGACTATTCATCTTATTAAAAAAATGATAAATATAATATATTTTGTTATAATTTGCATATATCATCAGTGTATTTTGAAATATCACTGGTAAATTTACGCATTTGAAAAAAAAATTAATAATACTGTCGGTGTTTCGTATCATCAAATACGAATAGTTAATATTGATGTTAAACTTCAACGGTGGCAATATTCTTAAACCGGGGAAGTATCGGACAATGAAGCTGCTCCTAGAGCCCCAACACCCTCCCCCCCCCACCCCCAAATTTTTTTTTTTTTGTGTATGGAATAGAGATTAGAGGCTTAGATTGAAGAGGATAAAAAAATTCTGTGTCCGTACATGAGTTGGGGTGGAATTTGGGCGTCACTATTCGTTGGGCTGGAATTTGGGCCGTCGCCATTGTATGTTCGTCACTCTTCCGTATGTCGCCGGCTGACAACAGCGAAGCGGCGCCTGGGTGGGCAAGTGGCGACGCAGCGCGCGGAGGCAGCTGGGCGCGAGCGTCGGCAGCGGGCGCGGCGCGGCGCAAGGAATGCGACGTAGTATCTTCGTCGTCCCTTTTTCTAATCTGAAGAATAATATTTTTTTATAACATAGTTTTATAAATTTAAAGATAACACGTGACGTTTAATATATAAAAATATGAAATCATACAATGGTTTTGACCCGAAATTTTCTGCTTGGCTCCGCTCCGCAACTAAAGCGGGGATCCTACACATTCGAGGCATTGCATTTCTGTTTTTTTAATCTTTGTGTTACAGTGGGAATACTTATCTCGTGTTGAGCCATGTTGAAATGAAATTTTAACGCATAAAAACATTTGAACCAAATCTACCAAGATATAGGTATGCTAGAGATACTTTGAAATGAAATTTTAATGCGTGAAACCTTTTTTTAATTTGGTCTTAAAAATCATGAAGAAGAAGATCCAGCTTCAAAACAAGGTACTCTGGTCACCCCATTTGGAACCCTCCATTTGCCGCGGAAAAAAAAAAAAACAAGAAGGTGCCCGCATGAGTCTCCTTGATTTCTTCACCTGGCTCACAAACAATCTCCAAACGGAACCAACCAAGAAACCGCTCGCCTTTAAAACGCCGTTTCCTCTCCTCGCCGCTCTGTCTGCTTCACCAAACACGCGCAAAGCCTCACCTCCTCTGCTCGCCGCCGGCGATGCCAACCAGCCCGCTGAAGCGCCCCTCCGCCGGAGCCCGCCTGGGCCGCCTCCTCGCCTCGCTCCGTCATCCAGCCCGCGCGGGGCCGCTCCTGGTCCAAACTGGCTTCCCAACGTCCCTCGCCGACCTCGTCGTCAAGAACCATGTCCGCCTCAAGAACCCCCGGATGCGCCACCGTCCAGGAGTCGCCCAGCCGTCCCCAGTTCGTCCTCCAGTCGCCGCTGCAGTGGTGGTCCCGCCTGCGCAGGAGGAACCGCGCGATGTCGTGACGCGTCAGAACGCGGTGGACGTCGGTCCTAAAGGCGCGGCCTTTCGCGTCGGGCCGGAGCTCCTCGCGGTCGGCGGCGTCGTGGCGCTCGCACTGCTGGTGATCTGGAGCAAATGCCTGGTCGTGGCGGTCATCGTCGCGTCGGTGGTGATGTTCGGGATCGACTCCGTCAGGTCGACTGCCTCCCACCACCGGCAACGGCCGGAGACGACTGACCTTGTTCCGTGCGGCCGCGGCTACGTTTCGCCAGTCCGGGAGGAGGCGGAGTCGGAGGCCGGATCGCCCATGTCGAGCTGCGCGGACGCCGACAGGGGAAGCGAGGTTTCCTCCCTCGGCGGCGTCGACGCTTTGGTCAGTCCCAAGAGGAAGGAGAAGAGGAGGTCCCTACAGAAATTGATCTTCAAGAAGCTTCGCTACGGCAAGAGGTCCATGGACAAGGACACCGACACGTCCTCCATCTCCATCCACGGCGGCGAGAGCAAGCACCCGGAAGCAGGCATCAACGCCGTACAAGTAAAAACCGTGCCTCCTTTACGTGCTCCGGTCGTGGACACGAGGCCCAGGCCGCCGCACGCGGTCACGGACGAGATGTGTCTACGAGGGGCCGCGTTTCCTTCGGCGGCGTTCGTCCCGATCATCCTCGTCGGCCTCGTCGCCGGGAAGCTCCCGGCAGTGGCTCTGACCGTGCTCTGCGCCGTCTTCTTCAGCTCGGTCGACGACAGAGAACCTCGCTACTGATAACTGATCGTAGACGGCGAAAACTTGCAGAATTTTTTTCAGTTCATTCGTTGTAATTAGGCAGCACTACAAACCTTGCAACTCCCATTATCTGTTGCACTTGCACTGGCTGGTAACCTTCCATTTTTACTTGTGAACTTTGTTAGTACTGATGATGGACGATGCTGGTGCAGCATTCTTCGTCCTGAATTGCTCTCTTAATAATAAGTGGATCCGAGTCCTCTGAATTCATGCGTTCAATTCAGGTGATTGTAGCAATCTCTACGGTGAATTGTGAGAAGAGAACATGATGGTGTTTATGGTTACTATGTTGAGAATTTTACTGTTTACTTAGTCCTGTAGCTATAAATCATATTTGTTGGTTTGGAATCGAATGGTTGAAAAGAAATCTAAATTTCAGCTACAGTACAATGTTTCTCTGAATTTTCGGCTACAAGTTTTGCAGCTGCAGCTGCTGCTGTTTGGAGTAGTATTTACAGTAATTTTGTGTTATATTACTGTACAGCTAGCTACAGCTGTTACTATGTCATCCAAACACACACAATACAGAAAAAAATTGAATTTGAGGACTGAGAAGCCTGCATCGTCATAACAGTACAGCTCAGGGGTGATCTACGCAAAAGGCAGCAGTGGCAGCCTAGGAGTGGGGCACAAGCCGTCGTCAACAATTCGGCACCTTTGGCATCCCATCTCTCCCTCCGCTGCTCATCTCCGAGCTCGCGAGACGCGAGGCGTCGTCCAGCGGAACACGAGGGAGCGGAGGTCTGTCTCCATTCCACGCTCGCCTCTCAAGCTTCACGCGTCCGCGGCTCCGCATCTCACCTCCGGCGTCGCCGGCGCCGGCATTGCATTGCGCAGGTGAGTTTGCATCCCGGTTCTCTCTTCTTGCTCCCGCTCCCCCTCCCGCTTGGGCTCCTTGATTTAGAGCTCGCATAGGTCTCTCTCGTCCTAGTTCCGCGCGAAATTGGGGTTAAGAACTTAAGATCCGTTCTCGTAGACGCATTGACCGGCCGTGTCCTCAAAGGCGGCGGCTTGGCCGAAGATTTGGGACAATTTGCTCCCCTCTCGGCAAATCTTGCGTGACGACCTTCTATATGAGATTGGAATTGTGAGCAAAATGCTGCCTTTTCCAAGCCGAGGTCTACCCGTGGGGCATCATGAACTTGAATTAAGTGATAATGCTGAGAGGGAAAATCTTGGTTGTGTAGTTATTTGTGATGTTTTCTGCAACGAGCAGCAGTAAAAAGTTTACATTTCGTTGTTTCTTATCAACTGGGATTCTACAATATGCTTCTGATTCAGATTTTTTTTTCTTCACGCTGCTTTTGTTAGATGTTTGGGTAACTTCAATTTACAATGGCATAATTACCCAGCAGGCTTGGCAGCAATTTCACCTTTATTTAGAACCCCAGCTCAGGTGAATTTTGTTCATGGCATTTGTGCGAAGATTATTTATGGCATGGCTTGAGATGCTTGATTATGCTTTTCTGTGGCACGCTACCTTTTGATCGGATTACTTGTATCCCATTTTTAGTCTTACGTGCTCACCCATCAAAAGTTTCTTAAGCCCCAGACGGCAAACAACTTTTTCTAGATTCCTGTAAGATGCTCAATGCCCTACAGTTGGTTCTTAGCTGTGTTTCTTTTGGCAGCTTGCTCAACTTGATCTGAAGTCAAATTGCATGAGAACATGTTAAGTGCAGGAGCTTTGGCCATGTGTTGCTGTCTGTGAAGTTGATTGTTTGGTTCTCCTCAAGATAGTTTATGTGCATGGACCATATCGTGTGTTGGGCCATCTGTTTTCATAGATTTGTGGTGCTCTGCAACACCTTGAGATGAATACCTAAGGTACAGCCACTAAAAATGATTTTGGGCCCCCAGATCCTAGTTTCCTGATAGAATAGTAAGGCCAGGCGTCATGACCATTTGCTGTTTGTTTAAGTATCAGTGGGCCAAGAACGGTAGTGATTTTGATAAAGACAAAGCACACTTGGTCCGTATGAGTATCCAAACTTCTGTATGATATATCAAGTTTATGTCTACGATTTTTCCTGTGATTTATATGTTAAAAGATCGTGACTTTTTTATGATTTCATTAAACAGTGTCTGAAGAAAATGGTTGCACAGGCCTTTACAGTGGATTTGGATAAGCCTCTTGTATTTCAGGTGATCTGACTCGTATTTCTATCTTATACTTTGACTCCACAACCTTCATTCATTCCTTTCCTTTCTTTAGTGGCTACATGCCTTTTGACAAGAAAGTGTTACACACCTTTGTTAGATCTTTGTTATACAGACAGATTTCTATTATAATTTTAAATGATAATATGTGGTTGCCTAGAGTGCCTAGGAGCAAGAGTTTGATAATAAATGATATTGGTTATAACTTACGTTGAACTATTTTCCTCAGTTTCACCACTTTGCATGTCAAACTCTTGATTCATGTTGTCAGGTCCAATTTTCTATGGAAAACAGATCTTTTAAAATACTTTGCTTAAATTTTCTAGGTTGGCCATCTGGAAGAGCAGTATCAGGATTGGGTTCACCAGCCAATTGTTAGCAAGGAAGGGCCACGTTTTTTTGAAAATGATGTATTGGAGGTGAAAGAGTTGTACTTGCATTCTAGCATTTGAATTGTGATCACTGTGTTTTGACATATGGTTCACTATCCAGTTCTTAACACGCACAAAATGGTGGGTGGTTCCACTTATTTGGTTGCCTGTTGTGGGATGGTGCCTGAGTAAATCTATCAGGATGGGCCATACAATCACGGAAATAGCTATGATGGTTGTCTTTGGGATATGTCTCTGGACATTGATTGAATATTTATTGCACCGATTTTTGTTCCACATAAAAACCAAAAGTTACTGGTAATTTTCTCAATCGATTCTCTAATACAAACTAGAACAGTTGAATATCTATCTGACCACTACCTTGATGTGTGGCAGGGCAAATACCGCACACTATCTTCTACATGGATGCCATCACAAGCATCCCATGGATGGACTTCGACTGGTCTTTCCTCCAGCTGCTGCAGCTATTTTGTGTTTTCCAGTAAATAATCTTCACCTGGTGTTTCTATGGATATTTCAGATTCTCAGAACAAAACTTCCTATATTTGTTCTATACTGCACCCCAGTATTTTTACCATGCTGGTTTAATTGACTTAGAGCTTGCTTTAGTGCTGTGAATTTTGATTCAAACAGTAATGCTGCTTAAATATTTATCTTTTTCTCTTTGAAATGTAGTTCTGGAACCTAATCAAACTATTTTCCACCCCATCTACAACTCCTGGCTTGTTTGGAGGTGGCCTGTTGGGTTATGTTATCTATGATTGCACACATTACTACTTGCATCACGGCCAACCTTCATCGGATCCTGCAAAACACCTGAAGGTTCTTATTTCATTCTGAAGCTCTTCCTACAAATGGCATCTCATTGTATGCTTACACGTCTTTCTGCTCTATCTACCTCAGAAATACCATCTGAACCATCACTTCAGAATTCAGAACAAGGGCTTTGGAATAACCTCGACCCTGTGGGATCATGTACTCGGCACATTGCCTTCAACAAAAACGATTTACAAGAGCACTCGAGTTTCTGCGGCATTATCTGTCTTGTGAAACCTAATACCAAGGTCAGCCTCATAGCCCCTGCCACCGCATCCTTGGGCCAAAACTACTTAGGGAGGGTACTTCTTAGTCATGCATGGACTAATAAACAGACTACTTGTGGATTGTTCAGGATTTTAGGAAGATATTTCAGGCTGAACCGCTCTCCACTTTTCTGATCCTTCTCTGCAGATCTAACCATCAGCTGTGGAATTGCTTGCGGCCTCTGAGAAGGAATTTATCCTCAAGTCCTGTCCATTAGGGGCTATTTATTCTCTTTTTAGAATACCATGTGCATAGTAAATATAGCCTTTACATTTGGCTGGTGGTAACCTGACTATCAGCATATAGCAAAGTTACAAGTAATTGTTGCACATGTTGAGTTTTTCATTAACTGCACCAGAGTTTTGTTCCATGAATGTGCGATTGAGAGACTATGGTGACAATTATAGCAAGTTGCTCTGCTGGAATGCTTGCACTATATAGAAAAAAAAGGGTTATCCATCCAGTGCTGACGAATTAGTAGTCTTAGCAAGACAAGAATTGTTGTGCGTTCTGATTACTACTGCAGGTTTGGTTTTCACACCTCTGTTTGGTTTTCGGTTTGACGAGTTGTAGCATCGTGGCGCCGCACGCATGCATGCCGGCACTGTTGGGTCGGTACCGGTCAATTTTGATGGCCGCACGCATATAAGTGATACTCTTCGTGCCAATTGTTTTTTTCGAGAAACACACATGGAGTAACTCGACAATGCGAAAGGCATATCATCATCCGCATATTTGATTTCCATTCAGAGATGAAAATTTTTAAATTAATCGAAGAGAAGTTTATCTTAAAATTTATTTCGTCCAATATTCAAAAAGTCCGTGGATTTTTGTTAAACTAAAATTAATTCTCACAACTTTTAATAAATCTTTAAAATTTTTAATTAATTTTTAAATCTCTCTCATTTAACTTAATTATAAATATTATATCTATTTTACTCAATCGCATCAACCCCTCTCTTTTTCTTCTGGTTCTTCTTTCCTCGCTACAGTTGAGAGCGCTGGAACCGTCGCCTGTCTGGAACCGCTCCAGCTCCCTCCATCCACCGCGTCCCTCGACTGCGTCTGATCCGATTTCCACGCGTCGATCGCCGTCTCGCGTCGTCGTCTGCCTCAACCGTCACCGTCCGTCACCGCGTCTCGGTCATCGGTCACCTGCACCGAGCCCGATCCGTGGCTCGGATCCGACAGCAGCCGTCTTCGATCCTGCCGCGCACCGCTCTGCATCGGCCAGCAGCCGCACCAGCCGTCCGCGCGCCCGTCACCGTCAACTGATCCGCGCGTCAGTCGCCCGCTAGCGCCGATTTCGTCCGCGTCGTCGACGCCAGTGCGCACCGATCCGCTCCGCTGCTCCGATCTCCGTCCTGTCTCCGGATTTCCGATTTCAGTACTGCGGTGAGATTAAATTTCTCTAAATTTTTTTTCTTCTTCAATAGATTGATGAATTAATTGTTAATTAATTTATGATTAATTAATTTGCGGTTAGTTTAGTTTCTCGTAGTCTAAATCTTCAAAGATTTATGAGAAACTCCGTTTGGTCTCAAAAAATTTTCAAAATTATTTTTGTTAAATTTGTCTCATCGAGAAAATCGTATAAAATTTTCTAAGGAACGTTTTGAGCACGTTTATCTTAGTAATCTAAATTTAGATTTAATTATCAAATTTAATTATCGCGTACTAGTGTTTGATCCTGCTCGTATTGTGTTTAGCTGATGATCTCAAAGAAGAGTAATGCGAGCCCACTCAGTTTGACGACCCGAATCTCGACTAAGATTCTAAGCTATTAGCCAAGTCGTGTTCCTTGATCACTTTTATACTCAGTATTTTAAATTGCATGTTTTGTTTGCAATCCTAATTTGCATGTCAACTGTTTTAAAATATGTTAGCAATATTCTTAAACCGTATCTATTTATTGTTCTACAGATATAAGCCCTAAGATTGCTTTACTATAATTATTTTATTTTTATACTTAGCCATGATTAGTCGTATTTATTTTTATCTCACACCTATCATTATAAAAATAAAATTTATGTTAAATAATTTTGAACTATGATTCAAATACGTGAATTTTGTAAATAACTATACATAACTATTTAACGGGGACGAGACAGAGTATGAGAAGTTAGGGGACTTTTGAGAAGTTCTTGTAGGCGTAGCTGTGACGGGTATAACAAGAAGATCTAAGCTGGGACTTTTCTGTGAGACTTCTTAATTATTGACGTTGAGATTGAAGAGAGTGTCTGCTTCGGCAATTAAAGACCGAGTCTTTCGAACCTTATATGCTCAGTTGACAATCCCTGTAGCTTGATCTTCAAGCTTGTCAAGACTGGTTGTTTACTCGTGGGTTGGCGGTATTGTGTTAGTGTATTATAAAGCTGTGACATTCTATATGAGATCAAGATACTCCACCTGATCAGTGGTAGGCTCTTCACAGCTTTAGGACTCGATTACGTAGACGTTTGGGATACCTATCTTGAAAAACGGATAACGTCAGTTAAAGCTTATGGACAGATCTTGTGTATTCATTGAGACTACGACAGTAGTTTTCGATGACACTTCTCGTGGGTTCAAGTGCATAAACTCTGCAGAGTTAGAGTCAATGCGCATTACCACGTGCTTTTTGAAATAACACCCCCTAAGTTGTGCTCTCTGTTGAGTAGTTTTGTTTTCTTTTTTTTTTCTATTTCAAAATGTTTGACTCTGACTTTTGAGCTGTGGCCGGATGTGAAGATTACACCGTCATTTAAAATGAATTCTCATCCGAGATAACGGAGATCTCTGCGGGGTAAGATTATAAAATTTGACGGTTTTAAAATAAAACTTTTTTATATCTTTAAATTGTATACGTTGTTAATAGGTAGTACGCGGTTTGCTGAGTATTTGTACTCGCGGCTTTCTAATTTGTTGTTTTTAGAGCATACTGTCAGCTTTAACTTAGACTACGTCTCCAACGGACTGTGAAGTTATCTCTTACGCTCAAGATTGTCTGTGTGGAAGAGGTTCGCTACCGCTGCTATGATGATGCTTCCGTTGCCGCATGTTATAGATTTCTTGATAATGACCGTTCTGCTTTAAGATATTTCTGGTCTGCGAGTCCATGGACTCTTTTAAAGAATTTTATTCTAATAAATTTACTTTAACTTGCTATTTTTTATTTTTGTTTCTTGTTTAACACTTGTTATAGTTTTTTAATTGATCGTTTGTGATGTCGTATTTGTTAACTTGCTGAAATTGATAAAGTCAAAAAAATCAAGACTTATTAAAAAGTAAGAAAATCCGATCGTTACAATGAATGCACCCATGGACAACTTATTGATTACTTTCACGACACCTTATTCTTCACGTACATTTTTATTGTATACTGACTGGTCTGCGTACATACGCCCACGCGTGGCTAGCTGCAATACACACCTTCCTTGATTCTTCATGGGCAGAAGGTGACCTGGTAGCTGTTGTTGTTGCCGTTGCAGGCATGGTTCTTCGTGTTATCGGCCGGGAAGTTGTATGCGTCGGGACACTTATCAGCCCTGCACACCAGGTTAGGCCCGTTGCTGCATGAGAAGGCCATGGGCACGTTGAACCCGTCGATGACCGAGAGGTCGTAGAAGTCCTGGCCGTGGCCGATGGTGAACTCCGCGAGCGTGAGCGGCGGCTGGCCGGACAGCGTGCACGCGAGCGCGCCGCCGCAGTCTGCGGTCTGGCACCGCCCGGAGTTGCCGTTGAAGCTGCACCCCGTGCGGCCCCAGATCCTGCCGCCGTTCGTCCCCGCGGGCACGGTCAGCGTCCACGTCTCGCCGCGGTTCAGCTGCCGCCCGCCGCCCACCGGGGTCGCCGCCGGCCACACCGTGTACGGGCAGTTGTTCTTGATGTTGAACGTGGCCGCGCTCGCGCCCGAGGCCAACGCGGCGACCAGGACGAGGAGGAGGAACGAGGAAGCCATTGTACCGCAGTGGATGGACGTTGAACGTGGGCTAGCTAGCAGACGGATGACGTGGTAGCTAGGGATGATCGATGCATGGGTATTTATAGACGGCCCGTGCATGCGTTGCCATTGCGGTGGGGTAACAAACTAGTCAAGCATGGCGACGGTGCGTGGAATTCTCCACACAAGTTATGAATGTCCCGGGCCAATATCTAAGACTTGGAAATTTCCCCTCGTTCATCATCCATCGTCGCCCGGGCGCCGGGGTGGGGAGACTCGACTCTGTCCGCCAGCCACTTGGCAGTCACCGTCGCAATCGGTTGGAGCCTTGCATGCGCACACCTCACGCTAAGATCTGTGGAAGAAGGCAAAGTCCGTGGAAAAATCTGTGGAAGAAGAAGAAGCGTCCATGGACAGACAAGTCGGCGGTCAATCCGTCGGAGAGCTAGCTAGTGCTAATCAATGAACGAGCTGCGTGCTAGTATGATTTTCCACCCGGCCTGTGGAAAAACTGAAGCGGGATCGTCTGGAAAAACAGACAAAGGTTCAATGCAAATTATACGATACGCCGTGGAAAAATACCCTGGTGTTTGGAAACCAGAGGATTTTTCATGAATGTGACAGCGGAACTGAGAAATATAATATGCTCAGTGGCAAGTGTTTAGTTTTCTGCTGGTTCTCCTTATCTACGGATGATCGATGACTCGTTGACTCTGCTCTCGTTAGTTCATGCTGTTCCTAATCCAAAAACCATGGGCCGTGTACCGAGACAGTATGGATGGGCTTTAATTTTTGTGATGGGCCGTGGCCCGCGGGTGCCCTCAATGTTGAAGATCAGGCAACTATCCAAGGGCAGTTGATCGGCCCGTTTGGAACCACTTCACTCGGACACGCTTTAGCGAAACGGTGCGGTTGTTTCCACGGCAGGGCCCCCACACATTTTCACTGTGGAGATCAAGCAGCAGCAGCAGCCACGCCCAAAATCAGTTGTCGAAAGAATCGTTGTGGATAATTGGCGGCCCGCTTTCATCGGAGGCATGAGGCGGCGTGGATAATGGGGCAGAGGAGAAGGACGGGGCCGGAGCTCGTGCGCAGAGGATGGTGCCAAGCTGAAAGACGGCGGAGGTGACCGAGCTCGGGGCAGCGGGACAGCAGACCTCAAGGTGGCCGATCGAGCTCCAGGCGACGGGGGGCGGCCGAGCTCAGGGGAAGCGGGCCTGGAGGCGGCGGGGACGATCAAGCTCAGGGCGCCGGGGTCGGGGAAGTGGACCGCCAGTTGGTGGGAACGACGAAGGACGTGGCGGGAGTCGGGGAGTGGCTGGCGAGCAGAGAATCACCCACCCCTCTCGCCCGATTCCACATTGCAGTTGTAACGCCACTTTCGAAGGAATCATTTCCAGGAGAAGCCGGCGGAGAAGCGAAACGGGAACGATGTCGAAAGGCCAACCTGCTTTCTCTGATCTGTTCACCAACAAGTTTGATAAACACAGATCGAGGCAGCAAAAGGGCTTGTGGACCTGCTCGTAGATGGAGCAGCCCATCCACCCCACTACACAACCCAACCCATTTTTCTCCTCTACCTCTCATTCTTTTCCTTTTAGTTAACCAACCATTTCAAAGCTATAAATCGGTCACCACGCACGCTCGACAGGCATGCAAGGATAAACTATCGTGATGATAATGGCTGCAGCCAACAGGCTCCTGCGCTCATCAACCCTCGCGCTGATCACGGCGGCGGCGTTCTGCGCAGTTTACGCCGCCGCGCAGTCCACCTCGCCGGCGCTGCCAAGCGCTACTGCAGGCAAGTTTTGTTCGTCATTAATTAGCTCATGCCGGCACGGCAGAGATTAGCATTCCTTAAAGAATGTGTACACGGTGCTCGATCTACAGGTATGCCATCAGGTGACCAAGCATCTGCAGGCCCCGGCGCCACGCAGCCTGCAGCAGCCACCACCACGGCTCTACCACCGTCGTCGTCCGCAGGCGCCAGCACTACTGCTTCCAAGAAGTTCCCACTGCCGGCGGCTGGTGGTGGTGGTGGAGAGTACCATCCGGCGGCAGGTGGCGGAGGCGGTGCGTACGACCCGGCGGCGGAGGTGGGGTCCGCGCTGCCGGTGCCGACGCCCGACGAGTGGCCCAGCGCGGGGAGCCTCGGGTTCGGCAGCCTGCACGGCGACGAGTGCTGCGGCGGCGGAGGCTACGGATGGTTCGGCGGGCCCGGAGGGTTCGGCCCGGGAACGTACGGGTACAACGGGCCGCTGTACTTCGGCACCGCGCCGGCGAGGAGCTTCGGAAACGTCGCCGCCAACGTGTTGCTGCCGCTTGCCGTGGCTTGCGTTTCAGCAGCCATGTGCGTCTGATTTGTCTTGTGCTTTAATTTCAGTAGATGCACTGATGTTTATAAATTGTTCTACTGGCTCAAATAAATATAGATAGAACCTTGAGTTGCCACAGAAAACTGTATTAGCGATGAAATTCTAGTGCCAAAATATGTTTTCACTGGTCACAACATAAATAGTGGCCAAAACCTTGTATCCTTGTGACGACGTTATATCGCCAACATAGCGAGACCCAGCTCGCAGAGTATAGTTATCATATTTTCCCATGGAAGTGGAAATGAAGCATATGTTATTTTTGCAGAGCAACCATTTCCCGGTTGAGGGGAAATATTAGCACATCCAAAGGGGGTACGTACTATGCCTGTTGATTACCCTCAAAGACCATAATAAAAGTATCTGTTTCTATTGGCATAGCTTGTTGTGTGCTACTCCGTATCTCACAAAGAAAAATGTCACCATATTTATTACATAATGCACATATCAGAAGAGAAAACAACAATTTAAAGATATGTGTGGACAGGCGGTGACATCCCGAATTTTAGGGCAAGTCTAAAAATAGGTAATCCAAATTTTTTTTTCTAACTTTCATCTTAAAAATCTTCTTTTCACTTCTCGTTTTTTCTTTTCTTTCCTATTTCAAAAGGTGAAAACCTCACTAAATTAAAACTTAGCTAAATTAGAAAATTTCAAAATACTAAAATTTAAAATTAGAAGTTTGAGAAGTGATTAACTTTTTACTTTTTTTTCCTTTGCCGTATGTTTTCTCGTAATTCTTTTGAATCCTAAATCCATCCCATTCAATTCCTTGATATTCAAAATCCTTTTAACACTTTTGAATTCAAACCAAATTAGACAAAAATTCCAAAATCCAGATCTTGGATTGCGGGCTGTCCTTCCTTTTTCCTCCTCCTCTCCCTGACCGGCCCAACTCCTCCTCCTCTCCTTGGCTGGCCCAACTCCTCCTCTCCCGTGTGGGCCACCACCCACTCTCCAGCCGCAGCCAAGCCAGCCTGCGCGCAGTCTCCTACCCCCGCACCCCACCGGCAAATTACACGCGCCACCTGTACGGCTCGCCTCCGGCCACACCGCGCCCAACAGCCGC